>JAGFPH010007537.1:0-20546 GCA_018207615.1 Philaenus spumarius | reverse complement strand
TGTTTGTTATTCTTCTCTGACCTCATAGGCACGATTTTAATAACTTTTTAGTTTAAAAATCTCTTTTTTAAAGAGAGTTTAAATTGAACTTAAAATTTGTATTCTGTTAATGAAAAAAATTTACACGCTTGTACAGCCAGAATAATTATTGTGTTCCTTTCCTTTTTAACTAAATTCACTCTTAACATATTTTTTTCATTAAAAAAGACACTTGAATACCTTATTACTATTTAATAACCGACTTAAATGTTTATTTTACTATTTACAGGTCTGCATAGTTGTTTTTTTACTGTAGGTTCTAGGAGGAAAATGATATTTCAAAACAAAATAAAAGTATTAAAACATTAATATGAGTAAGATACGTGCTGTAAAATCAAAAAAATACTGTTTCGGTACTGACTGCACTTACCCCATACTCTGTGGCTCCACTTGCCCCATGACGAAAACTGATGGGGCGAGTGAGGCCAACACCATATTTTTTTTAATATCCATTATTGAGCAAAATGGCTTATACACGCTGAGTCTATACATAAAATCTACCAGAAACACTTGCAACTTTTAGTCTAGGTCTTTGCAATCAGCGGTGAGAGTCATGCAAGCTTCGCCCCTGGCACTTGCATTCGGTTGCGAAACGTAAGGTTTTTTTGGATGCTTGGAAAAAGTACGGTTTGAAACAGAAAGTGGTTATCAAAAGTGAAATATGTTAGAAAACATCCTAAAAAAACATATGTAGACACCTTAACCTTTTGCACTCTATTTATTTGACACTTTGCTCCTCCACCAGATCCAATTAAAATATTACTGTTTGAAGAAGTATTTTTGTAAATTCACCAAAAAATTACTATAAACAGTAAACATAACTTATTATATATCATTTTATTCGGAATAAACCAGAGAATAAGGAAAAAATTTTGAGAGATTAAAATTAAAATGTTTCATTGGGTAGGCCTATTTTGAGTATAGTAGGTTAGAAAAACTAATCAATACTCAGTACTGAAATAGGTCTCGATAATGGAGGAACTCCGAAACGCGTCGACAAACTTAAGTGAAAGTGTTATGTTAGGATTGGCAGAAAATTATACTCAAACTTATTTCATGGATCCTAGCAGATATAATTTGTATAATAATTATTTTGTTTTGTAATGAAATTAAAAATAAGAATAATAAAGTCTAGATCTTTGACAATACTTTTTTACACTAAATGTGACGATTATAAATATTTAAAAAAATAGTCTTGATCTTTAACAAAATTATGTTATTGAGAACGGTAGGCCTATTTTGAATATATTAGGTCTAACAAATAAAAAAAAATGTTTTTTTAATTAATTTAAAAGTAGTAATAACAGCGATTAGAGCTTTGAAAATACTTTTTACAGTAAATATGTCAATTGTATTTATATTTATTCAAAAATTTATTTTAACAATAACATTTTTGAGAAATAATGGTACATAATCATGTTAACATTTAGTTCAAGTTTACAAAGTTGCCATTTCTCAACACAAAATAAAACATTATCACATTATTTACATAAACAAAATTTACACAAAAGTGCTTTACAAAACTGCAAAATAATAACGTATAATGAAAAAAACACCACTTAAAAAAACAAAAACAAAAGTTACAAGACGCAAGACTAGTTGATGCTAGTTGCATTTCTCGATTATGACTGTCAAATAGCTGCTCAACTTCAGAGAGATATAAAATATAACCAACAGCCAATATAATTTGTCACTGGCTTCTAAACTGTTTTAACAACATTGAAGTCTCATTAGACCGAAAACCGCAGATTCTACATTAGTTTAAAACATAGAAATCATATTAAAACGTGTGTCGGAATGAGTCCGACAGTGGAGCGCAACGGCAAATTAGAGATGTCGGACTGAGTTCGCCTATGGAGCGCAAAAGGTTAACCCCATTTAACCCTATTTATTTTATATAGTTTTTTCATACAAGTAAACAAATATGATGAAAGTTTATTGATATCGGCATCTGTATAATGTACAATACTTTTGAAAGGAAGGGTGAGGTTACAAAACTAGGGGTACTACATATGTTTCAAAATGAGTTGTTGAGAACCGCTGATTTAGAATCATGTTATCAAGCCAACGTCAAGGTCAGATGCAATCATGTCTATAAATTAGGTTAAAAGATAATAACAAAATGTGAGAGATAAAGTGTGTTTTACAGCTACCAGAATTCTTTTTAAACTAGGTATTTTCAATGCAGTATTACTAACACAAAACACATAGCAAAAAATTCATCGTTTATTAACAATGCTGATCCCAATGCCCTCATGGATTTCATTTGAATATCATTAACCTATTGTAATTTCCTAGCCTGTCTTTGATAGTGCAGAAACAGAAGCATGTGTTTATTCTATTGTCTCATATGGATTGTTTTCATTTCAGCTTACAAATAACATCACTTGTGTAGAATAACAACAACACCGACTATATTAGTTATACTAAAATACTATATACATATAAAGGGTTATGTTACTATATGTAGCCAAACTAACAGAAATTATTTTAAATTACAAAATTTAGAGTTTATATATGTCAGTCAGCATATCTTGTAAAAAATTAATATCTTCAGAAAATAATGATAATCATATCCCTTACTCTGTAAATTTTTTAATGGCTACTGTTTAAATCTGTCAGCCATAACTAGTAACTTTGCAACAAATTTTCAAGTAATTAAATATTATGCTGTTTTAACGATAATTTTATAAAATATCATGCTCATTTTTACTATATAAGTGAAGGATAAACGAGTCATTGATAATAACATAATTTCTAAAATTACATAGAATGCCGGATTATCGAATATGCTGGATTATCGAGGTCTTCCTTTAAAATGGTTTGAACAGGAAATAAACTATAAATACACCCACATGTAAATTACAGGTTGAAACTACGCAACAATAACTGCGTAGAGAGATTGCCGCTAACTGATGGGCCTCGGGTAGGGATGGCTCCGTTCCCCTTCGTTGTTGGCTTCCGATGGTACATAGGGGTCAGTGGTGGGGGTTTGCTATTTTACTCCAGCCTGTCACAAATTCTTCGAACCCCTTTCACTTCCAAACCGTGCAAAGCAGTTTTAAATCGAACAACTATTTATAAGAAATTCAATGTATCTTTTTCAAAGACTTCAATTTGTTCAAATAATCTTCATTAAGTGGAATACGTTCAACAAAATACTGTCAGCAATGAAAGTAACGGTCCCTTTAACCGGGAACGTTTGTTTTGGACAAGTTTATTGAGCAGTAGATTTTTACACACTGTTTATGATGGATGCGAAGCCAACAGACCGGGCCTAAATCACTCAATAATTACAAAAACTGCCGTTTTTAATTAGTGCCAATTTTCAAGATGATGGATGCCGAATTATCGGGTCTGCTGGACTACCGAGTGCCGGATTATCGAGGTCTTACTGTAGTTTAAGCAGAATAATTGCAAATCAGTTGAAGCGAAACGTTGCCAACAAGAACGTCAGTAAGTGAATTTTATATAGGTTCATATAAAGAATGTTAAGTAAGATAGTTTTTGGTTTCGCTGGCGAATCAGAACACCCGATCTGACAAAGAGAGTACTGTAAAGCCTACACTGCCTTTCTGTGTATCCGAAACTATCCTTACCATCCCCAAATATTTCCTTCTCATTGACTGCTCAGTCCTATAGTCTCGAACGACCACAATGCTGTAGCGAGCACTTTGCAACTAAGATGTCTGGTTGTTGCTGTGATTTTCCCACTATTTTGTTGTTTTAAATGTAACTTGCATCGGTTCAAATCATATTCTTAGTATATTCCAGGCCTGCAGAATATGTCCGAACGCCCGAACGAGGTTCGGGGGAAATTGAGATTGAGCTGGGGAAATTTTGGCCGGGAAAAAATCCACCAAAAATAAAGAAAATATAATTATTTTGGGGAAAAATCGATAAGAAATGTATGAGGGCAAAGGTCAACTTAATCGGTTTGTATGATACATATACCAAAACACACACACACACAAAGCGTGTTGTCTGCTCTCTGCTGCAAGTTGGACAGGGTTCCTATTTAATCTTCATCGCACAAAATATCGTACGGCCGAGCCGCCGATACGATATTTTTGTGCCGGTTGATGAATGGCAGTTTCCTGATTCTGATTGGCGTTCAAATACATTCGTTGGGTATTAAAAAATAATTATTATGATACCGGTATGCAAATTTTGATTAGTTTCATACAAATGATACTATTCAAACGATTAGAATTAAATCATATTAAACAAAATTATACGATACTTAATGTATAGTTATTACTGATGTTTTAATTTTCTTTTACCGAAATTCGAAATCAGTCTTTATCAGTAAAATGCGTACAATGTGATGTGCGTACTCATTTATTACTTCGGCTTGCATTAGAATGCCGAAGTATTGAAATGATGCGATGATTTTTTGTGTGTCAGTTTTCCTTTATGCACGGTATAAGCACTCACAGACGTCATAGAAAACTTCTGTTGGTACCAAAATCTTCGTAATTTTATGGCGGAGAGTTGAAAAGCTTTAGAGCTTTCTAGCTTGAGGCGTAGCGCGTCGGAGTCACATTTTTGGGTCAACATTTTGAAAATATTGGGTCAAAATTATGAAAATACTGTGTGGGGCTATCGTTTTATATGTTTTTGGGTACGGGAAAACCGATTTTTGACATTTAAAAATTCGTAACGCCTCGGGATCACGTTTTTGCATTAACATTTTGAAAATTCAGTGTGGGGTATCGTTTTATATGTTTTTGGGTACGGGAAAACCGATGTTGACAGTTAAAAGTCGTAGCGCGTCGCCGTCTCGTTTTTGATTCTTAATTTTGAAAATACAGTATGGGGTAACGTTTTATATGTTTTTGGGTACGGGAAAACCGATTTTAACAGTTAAAAAATCGTAGCGCGTCGGGATCACGTTTTTGAATCAAAATTCAGTGTAGGGTATCGTTTTATATGGTTTTGGGTACGGGAAACCCGATTTTGACAATTAAAAAGTAGTAGCGCGCGTCGGGATCACGTTTTAGATCAAGATTTTGAAAATTCAGTGTGGGGTAACGTTTTATGTGTTTTTGGGTATGGGAGAACTGATTTTGACAATTAAAAAGTCGTAGCGGGTCATGATCACTTATTTTTTAACTAAATGTAACAAATGAAAATGTATTGTTAAGTTTAATTTTTTTTCAATTCGTGTGATCTGTCCGGACGATTTTCAGTAGTGACTGTAGTAGGTAATTCGGTAATTGAATTGGAACTAATTAAACATAACATTTAACTTTGTTTTTACCACTTAAGTATTAGGCCCATGTTACACTGTAAAATATTTTATAAAATATGTTTTATAAAAGATAGTATCCACCTATTATAAAAGATTTGAAAAGTGATTCTCTTTTATAAAACATTTTGGACTTATACTAAAAGGTAAAAATGTATCTAACATTTTATAAAAGGTAAAATGCCAACCTCTTAAATTTTATAAAATAAATGTTATACAAGAAATATATTATAAAAGATGGCCCATTATCACATATCTTTGTCAAATAACTTTTATAAAACATATTTTATAAAATATTTTACAGTGTAATTCGGGCCTTAGGCCTACTTTTAAACATAATAAAATAGCAATAATCAAGTTGTATTTTTTTTTGTTTTAAACCTTTTGGGACCATCTGAAGATATTTCACTGTAGATATTTAATTTCACCGTGGTTAATTTAAGTCAAAATAATGCTATTATTATTTTTTGGAAGATTTATATTGGAATTTATAATGAATATAATAAAAATTATTAAAACATAAGGTCAATAAATATGTTGAAATAGATATTAACTGTGTTAATGTCTGGCGCATCTGTGGCGAATGGCGATCAATTTTGGGGAAATTTTTAGTGAAAAAAGTGTGTTCTGGGGAAATTTCGTGTGCTAAAACAGTTTCTGCACCCCTGGTATATTCTAGTACACTTATTTTGTTAAGTACTCAGTTCATTTTATTTTCTATACTTTTGGTTCAAAGTTAATATTTTGATTGTTACTTTCGCTAAAAAAAAGGCCTAATGGTGCAAAATACTGAAAATTGAACGAGAAGAAAATGAATTCAACAATAAGTAAAACTGTAAACTTAAATCATAAAAAAAAAAATAATTCTAGTTCAGGGGAACTTCTTTCTAAACTGGCTCAAAATAAACAGCGCTGCGACTTTATCACTGCTCCGACAAATGAGCAACTACGATTCGGAGCAGCGACTTGAAAAGTTGTGCTCTCTGCTCCGATTTCCCATGCCGGTATAAAAACAAAACAGTTGGTCTATACGATTTGTGACTCGCACGCCTACGGCTACATTCTGTTCCTGTGACTGCGCCACCAGAACAGGACCATTTGCAATGGCTGAAAGCTACACCTTAACTATGGGTACAACCAGATTGACACAAACTAACAACAAACTCTCAGACAACAATTTCTCTTTCTCAGTTTCCCGCTTATTTGTGAAGTAGAAAATGCTGACAATCACAATAGTTTACTTGCATGTTTTAGGTTTCTTAAATGTTTTTAATATTTGATAAATTTTATGTGGTTTTCATTAAGCCCATAATTGATTTAATTAATGCATTTAAAAATATTGCCACATATTCCATTGTTAATATTTTCCTCACAATGCTTTAATCCTCATAACTTATCCCCTCCATATCTCCAAAACTATTGATCCAACCTAAGAAACATACAGAACCATTTTGTAGAGAATTTAACGAACTTTAAAAGTTTATTGAACAAACTAAGCTCTAAAGTGAATGGTTTATGAGATATTTGTAAAAACCTAGAAAACACAGTTTTTACACCTTCCTACCCCTCCCACCCCCATACCCGACGCTATTTCTGTGGAGACTGTTTACCAAATTTAGAGCAAAGGGTCCATCAAGCACTCAACCACGTATGTCTTCTGAATTGTATTATCAAAACATACCCCTAATGTTATTAATTATATGGTAAATCATCGGGAAATTGTTAATTTAACCCTTTCCCTGCGTATTAGTTTTTCTGTATGCCTACTATCTATACATTTGCAATTATTGGCCAAACAATTTTTTTAACCCTGGAACTGGCAGAAGGTCATTTACCTTCTCTCAGGCGCAGAACACGTATCCATTTCGAACATATGCGAAAATTTGCATATTCTGCCATTTAATACACTTAAAATTATCCAATCGTAATAAAACCAGCACCATTGGAAAGGAAATGATTTAAACTTTAATTTTTGTATTTACAACTTTTTCGTAAAACGTATATTTACATACGTAATCATCGTTTTAAAATATGCATATTGAGCTACAGCTATTTCCGCACGCGAATCTGCATACAATTGTACTGTTATTTCCTACTTCTTCAACGTCCAAGCCCACCTACTGAAGTATTTATATCGAAATTATAAAGGCACCATTGGATTCGTCAAGATTTTATCTTTCTAATGGTGCCTTCCGATTGGATGTCACTATTTTACACGATTTTTGACAACGATATCTGTAAACCTTGCGATTGGACAGTTTTTCAACTAATGAAACAGCCCATTTGTCAAGCGATATTACACCGACTCTATTAAATATTTTGAGAAATTTCTTTACACCATTTTGTAGAGAAAAGACTGACATTTTTAACGGTGGGAATTGATATAGAAATAACCGGTTTTTTGTTTGTCTAGACTACAATGAAAAGTACATAATTAGGACATTGTGGTGAGAAAGTCTAGCGAATGAGTTCCCACGGTATTCAAGTGATGTTTTCTACTCCGGCGACTTTTCGTATAATAGACCGGCGACGTTTCGTTAGATTGATGGTCATTTTGTTATTCAAATAAAGATAACTCAAACACTTTTGTAAACTAAGGAAAGACAAGAATACCGTTCTTTTCTTTGATTTATCCTCTACACTTTGTTATAATAATATTTCTTTTTTGGGCAAAGCATATATTAGTAAATCAAGTGTGAATCTAGACCTAGTTATGTTAGCAGTCGTGTATTTGGAACATAAACCTGTTTATTTCAAAATAAGAAATTTGAAATTGATAAATGTTTTTATACAGTTTTATTTAGAACTAAATTACAAAACTTTTTTACGCTTACGAAAAAAATACAAAAAAATGTTTACTACTTGTTATGTAGGCCTAAAGTTGAACTTTTTCCTTTCGTTACTGAACATTTTTTGTTTCTTGAGCTAATAACTTTTACAATTTCAAAAGAAACTAATGTTTAGTGGCATATTTGAATTCTTTGAAGTTTTGTCTAGAAAAAAACTATTAAACACTTTTGGATTGGGGTTCATTTACTATTTTTGGCAAATTTTTTAAAATATGCTTGCAAAACGCTAAAAACGGGCTGGCAAATTTTAGCTTTAACATTGCCAGTTGTAGGGTTAAATATTTTTCTGGTGAATCACTATATTAAATTAAATTAAGGTTTGTATTTAATACATTTTCTGTGAAAAAAATACTTACGCTATTGTCTTTTTTAATGAAAATTATGAATTTTTTTGTAGCTACATAAAACCGTGCCATGCAGCTGAAATTAATGGATTATTACAACAATAACAGTTAATTTATTGGATACTATAATAATAGACACAATGTAATTTAAAACGTAGGCTACTATTTTTATTTGAAAACAGATTTGAGCGAAGGTGCTACTCACTTTAACTCATGGCACCTAAGTTACTTCATTTTTCCACTTCTTAATCACTACCATCTGAATATGGTAACAATCAATATTTTCGTCTGAAAGTTCAAACTCGGAATCTGAGTCTTCATTATTTTTGTTTAAATATGTTTCAATTTCATCATCCCATAGAAACGAAGACATTTTGAAGGTTATATAGCCTAAACAATGTGAATTGTTTGGTGAATTATACTTACAATTACTAATACAAAATTATCATGTATTACACATAAATATAAAATGAAATTTAATGCCACATACTTAAAAAAAACCTATTTACAGGAAAACACACACTTTAAAGAAAACTCCTAAAAACAGAAACTCGTGTGTAACACTACATATGCACATATTCAACTGTCAGATGTAAACATAACCACATGACTAGCATTCGTTTATATTGTTACCACTAGAGTTCAGGAACATCCAGATACTAAAACTGGCCATTTTCATTCACTAGAAACTATTGTCAAATAACGCACTCAGCGGTAAAAAAACGTAAAAAAACTGCAGTCGAATTACACAGTGAAAATGTTTAAACACGTTTTCAACCATGCCTACAGAAATACCTTATATTACCCCCTCCATATTTCCAAAACTGTTGATCGCACCAAAAAACGTATGAAACCATTTTTGTAGAAAATGTAACGTAGGCCTATTTTAAAAAGTTGTTGAACAAACTAAGCTCTAAAGTGAAGGGTTTACATGATATTTGCAAAAAATCTAGAAAACACAGTTTTTACATCTTCCACCCGACACTATTTCGGTGGAGACTTTTTATCACATTTAGAGCAAAGCATAATGAAAAACTTCCATCAATCAGACCTTTCTTTGTTTTTTTTGGATTCCCCAGTTTGAGTATTTTTTTGTCTAATTCTACTGTACTATAAGTTGTTGTACAAGTCCAAACAAATCTGGCAACCCTGTTAGCCTATATCGCTATTGCGTAAAAAACATGGCCAAAGATTCTTTATAACAAAGCCTAAGCAACTTTTGGTTTGGTAATTTGTTATGTTGTACTTGTTTCAGATAGTTTATAATTGATTTCCCGCCATCAGTGAAGTGTATAATTTCATTACAGGCTATATAAAGGAAAAGTGAAGTTTAGTGGAATTTTATTAAAACCTCTGGTCACCGCGCCTTCAACTAGAACAAAAATATTGGGTAAATGGTAAAAATTTACTATAGCGGGTCAATCGATTTCTAAGGGAATTTTAAATAATATGAAAGAACATGTCTAACTGATTGTAAAAACAACAAAAATATTCCCGGGAAATAAAATTTATAGGAATTATGAAAGAAATAAAACTTGAAATTATATAGGTAAGTTTCAACATTTCCGCAATATTTCACGTATGTAGGCCTAACTATAACAAAATAAATGACTTCACATACACCAAACACGTAAGAAATAGTAAACTATATTAATCCCAAAAATAGTACTGTACCCACAAAGCAGGAAAATTAAAAAATAATGTAACAAAACGTTATTAACAAAAACAATAACAACGTACCATAAAGAACAATAGAAAATACAATATAAATGCCTAATTAAAATTGAATTTCATCAATGTTGCCAAATCGAATAATATCAGTAGGTTATTGTAATAAATTGGGTGTGCGTGGCAACAGAAATGCAAGAATAATAAAGAAAAACCTAAAAGGTTCTAGCCTATAGTATTTAGTCAAAGTATGTTTACCTGTAGGCCTATTCAACATTTAACAGTAGAATGTAAAACAACGTTGTTGTCTGTAAACTGTTCGTTTTTACACAAAAGAGAACAAGACAAATCCGGCAATGCTGAGAAAAACATGTCGGCTCTTTGCAATGTAAATTTCCATAAGGAACATTTGATTTGAAAGTTTTTAATATTGTACGTGTTGAAGATGGTTAAATATTGCTTTCCCATCATCAGTGAAGTGTATAAATACTATATTTATAAAGAAATAAGTTAAGGTTTGTGTATATATAGTAGTATCGATTGAGCCGCTATTGTAAACTAATACCGGGTAAATTCTTAGTAAATCACTACTTGTTTTATCACGGCTGGGTCTAACCTAAAAGAACCGCACCTAAAATAATTTACAGTCTCTAGTCATAGTATGTTTCCGGTTTGTTAACATATATAAGTATATAGCACTTCTTACTTTCCTAAAAAATGGTGGTTAGCTGAAGCTATTTCAGCCAGTAGTGGAACGGTAGGCACACACTAAAAGGTTGCCTAGAGTTCTGTGTGCATGGGTTTCTAGAACAAGTAGTGGTATACTAAAATTTTGCCGAAGAATCCCCTTACAGAAGACAACTTTTACATAACGAGACTCTGATTTAAATATTTTGCTATTTTTTGTCTAAGAAATGTAGACCTAGCATACTCAAGATTTCTAATTCCCAAACTCTAGTCCTATTATTTATATAATTAGAACAACAAAAGCAAACTTCGTTTTAAGGTTATTAAGGTTATGTTTAGGAAAGTCTTGCAAATTAATTGGGGCGCAACTTTACTATTCGACTCTATTCTAACCTAAAGCTAACAGAAATGCAAAAATAATAATAAAAAAAATACCTAAAAGGTTCTAACCTAACCTATTTAGTCACAGTATGTTTACCTGTATTTAACATTTAACAGTAGAATGTAAAACAACGTTGTTGTCTGCAAAAATATTAGGTTAGAGTCGAATAGTAAAGTTACGCCTTAATTGGATGTCTTTATTTATATTTTACGATACAAAGAATTATAATTACTATTTTTAACTTTTGAATTAATATTTGTAGGCTATTTACCTTCAACATATTTGATTTTAGAAATATTTCACTGTTCCAACAACAAACTTCCGGCGTATAAAACTTAATTAAATGAAGATTTCAGTTTAGTCTTTAACTATACAATCGATTCATAAACCTGACGTTCTACAAACAAATTCTAAAGCTAAAGTTTATTCACAATTCACAAACCCACAATAAAATGAATAGAACTAACGAGTAACGAGTGCCATCAGTAATCACTTAATCACAATCGCTAAAAAATTAAATCACTCTATCACAATCACATCACTTATCACTATCAAGAATTCTTTTTTTTTCTTGATGCCTATATTATAGCCTTGATTATACATCAAAGATTATAGGCGATAGGCGAGCTTGGAGTTCCATGTAGCATGTAGCCCTTATAAAAACTCACTGTATTTTTTCTATTTCAAGCACTTTTATATCACGGTATTTGTTTTTTACTGAATTTTATAAATTTAAAAATGTTTGTAGTAGTGTTTAGTTGTACCTATATCGTGTTTATTTACTTTCTTATGCACAGTCCGATGCCATTGAAAAGATTTAAGTCGAATACTTCCTGAGTTAAATAAATTGTGAATTGAGTTAAAGTTTACAGAGTTTTATTTTCTGTTTATAATTAATTACATCAAATTTTGTTAAACAAATTTCTGTTTTCATTCATTTTAGATGTTTAGAAATAGAATTGAACATTACGATTAAGTATTAAGGGCTTTTTCTTGAGTATATGTTGGCAGTTGGCACCTCTGCCGAAATATGGCTTATGGTTATGTTATAATATAATGTAAACTATCGCCGTTAGGCTGTATCTAGGGTATATACTTATTGATTTAATATATTTAATAATATAATTAAACATGAATCAGTAGGGAGGTGTATTGTAAATTTACCCGGGGATGTCTACAGTGGTTTAACATTGACATCATGTAATTTTGATGAAAGTTTATAGGCCTATTATTGATTTAATATCTTAAATTAATTTAGACTTAATATCTAAATTTTACTATGCATATGTATATATAAATGTGATACAACTTAATATCAGTTTAAGTTTAGAATTTGCCTTCGTGTTTATTATATATCATTTTTATATTATAGCCCAGATACCTTAAATACACAGATGTCGCATGCTAGTAAACTTAGTTTCATTCATAAGACCGAAAGATAGCGCTAGTAGTACGAGCACTAGATGAACATTATGACCAAGGTCTCTAGAAAGGAAAGGTTACCTCATAGCTTTGATTATGGACGTTCTAGATAGGCCACCTAATGCATTCTTTAGTGAGAGATTTTTGAAGCAAAGGTTCAAGTAGTGTCAATGTCTGACGACAGACTGCGCTGATCTTGAAATGTTTAAAATGGTTATTTTGTTGACGACTAGAACGAGCTACAGTCGACTTACCGTCACTAGACAGTAAATTGCCACTTGTAGTTTGTTTAATAATATGTGACATTTTAGTAATTTAAATTAAATCTGTAGATGTATTTTATAAATACAGTTATCAAGCTATTGATATTATTAAGTACAAATATACACAGTCATTGTATACGAATATTACAAAATCATTACAATCCTTATATATAATTCTGTAAGCGACATTTTAGATTCAAAATTGTGGGAATTTGGTAAATCGGAGGATGATGGGAGAGGTATCAAATTAAAGGTATCAATTCAATGAACGAGGGAAAAATATAAGTTTTTTTCTAAAATTAAAAACTAAGGGGTTTTTGAGGTCCCCGAAAAACGAAAAATCCCCATAAGAAATACATGAGAATTTAAAAACATCTGCTTTGTTTACATTAAAACATTTGGTATTAAATAAATAAATTAAAAACATAAAACAGCTGTTCTGTAGTTTACATTCAAACATTTTATCTATACTAACTAGGGGAGACCCCTGCGTGCTCCGCACGTCAACCCCCGATGGAACCTTCTAAAAAGATATGTTATGTTTTATTTGTAATAAACAGACTTGGGTTAACGATTAAAAAAATTAACGATTAAAATTAATCGTTAAAAATATGGGTAACTTTTAACTTAATCGTTAGTTTTAAAACTGATTAACTTTTAACTCTTAATCGTTAAAATATTGGTTAACGATTAAAACTAACGTCAGTTAATTTGACGGATGCCCGGAAAGATTTGTCACAATGGAAATGCCGGCCGTGTGGGTGGGCCTGACGCGACAACATTCAATAATCCTTAGTTTGGGTTATTTATTGCTTATTGGCAGGCCGGAAGGGGTGGGGTATCTAAAGAAATATAGAACTAGCTATTAGCCCAGATATCTTATACCTGTAGAAGGTACCTGGGCTTAGTGGGCTATTAACCAACTGTAACGTAAACAAACAAAACAACGCCGTTAACATACCCATCAGTGTCATTCAATTAGCCCTTGGTTATACGCATTCCATTATTACAGTTGGATAGTTTTGTCAATTTTGTATAAGTTGTTTAATTGTTTTGCCCTGTTATAGTGATTGACAGTTTAGATTTTATTTAGTGAATTAGTGATTGTTAATAGTGAGTTAGGTCTAGTGTAGCAGTATTTTAATTTTTTACTTTTTAATTTTAATTTAATTATGTCTTTATTGTGGCCAGTCATTTCAAACTTTTATGAACAAATGACAAGGGAGGGAAATAGTTTAACATTTAAATGCCTATTGTGTTTACCAAAATTTAAAACAATTGCTTTTAATAACAAAACCGCAAATAACGAAAACCAAATCTTATGGAAAAAGGAAGGTTAAAATATATAGTTATGATCTACACAATCCTATTTTGTATTCACTACCGTAGCAACCAATCGCATATAATAACAAAAACAGCTGATTTGAATCACTAGCTAAAGGCAATTTTTTCTCCAAACTGATAACTGAACTTAAAGTTAATTAAATTTTCAGTTCGGTTTTCAATCGAATCTGCTTTCCTAAAAATTGGACCTAAATAATATCAAGTTTAGTGCATATTTTGAGGGTATATAACTTTGATAGATAACCAGACTAATTTGTGCCAGGATTACAGTAAATGATAGTGTTATGTATTACATAGTCTACCTAATATTATTTTACCTTTAAAAGTAAAGAACTTTTCTTCCTTGCATCATTCGATTTTTTAAGCTATTGCTACGCTTCTTGCTGAACCATTTAAATTGTGTTCCTAATTTTGACAATTTACGAATAACTTTTACGTTAGCAATATTAATACATAACTTAAAATACCAAAAACGAAAACTTATTACAAAAGCAAACTAATTTACAAAACTTTTTTATATTTTGAAAAAAATTAAAAAAATCGTTTACTACGTTTTATATAAATTCAGTAATTCGGGGACCTTTCCACAATGATATTATTTTTGTTTTACACTGGACCGCAGATATATCTATCTCCGAGGATATTTCTCTCCAAGCATCTGCTTTCATATACCTATACTGTATTTTGTTTTAATGATCCTTATGTAGAGGATCCCAAAAATGTATAATCAAGGCTCATAGTCATGTAAACAAACTCAAACCCCTCGACCCGTTCCCTGTCCAGTGACGTCATCTATAGTATAAAAACACCGCGCTACCATGAAAGATGTATGTTTCGTCGTACAAATCACCTCATTTTTTTAAAAATAGATGTATTAAACTATTTTTGGGGTTGCAGTTTTTTTAAATGATACTTAAGTTACACATTTCAACATTTGTAATTGTAAGAATATATCTTAACCTTTTCAAAAACATTATGTTTATGTCATTAATTTGCAATTTACAATAATAACAAAAGTATAATCATACAAATTTTAATTTATATTTTTACTAACTAAAATTTAAAATAAAAAGCTATCTTGGTAATACATTTTAAATCATATAACTAAAAAGCAGTCATTAAAATTGTATTTAATATTTTTTACAGAATAAAAAAGAAAAAAAATGCAATCACGATAATACATTTTAATCTATATATATATAAGCCAAAACCCACTGACTCACTCATCACGATTTCTCAAAAACTACCAAACAGATTTGAATGAAATTTGGTAACCCGTGTTTCAGATTACTCACAGAAACGAATCGCTATTGAAATATGTAGGGCGTTAATTAAGGTGTAAAATTTAATTTAATTTACGTAAAACGAGCAGATAAACTTAATAAAATAGGTAACAGTTCTGTAACTGCAGTAATTGTTGCGATATTTGACCCAAAATGCAAAATTCGGTCTCAAAAAACATGATATACAGGGGTCCTATTTTATTAAATTTATCTGCCCATCGTACGTAAATTAAAATAAATTTTATACCTTAATTAACGCCCTACATATTTCAATAGTGATTCGTTTCTGTGAGTAATCTGAAACACGGGTGAAATCTTTCGCCAGCTGTAACTCTCTAAAGAAGCATTTCCGGACCTATGAATATAGGAACTTTTTTCATTATTTTTTGCTAGTGGAATCAGCTCAGATAGTGCTTGGAACCTTATGCAAATAATTTATTATTTTAGCTCATAATAACGTTAAAATATTTTGTTTCTAGAGTAATTCTGGGTATTGTTGACAACTACCAAGAAATACATTTTACCTTTTTTTTCAATATCTCTGTTACCCTTTGAGCTACAGGCAAAATATGAAAACCATTGTGTTTGTCATAAAAAAGTTAACTTTTTTGTCTCTTGTAATTTTTTTGTAAAGTTAGCGGGTTTTGAATTATTTGACATTAAAAATTATAAACGGCCGCTATTTTGAAAATATTAAAAATAATATTCTAATTTTTCGTACAGTGATAAAAGGTTACGCAACAAATAGGTATACATAGTTTAAGCTCAATATCTTTTCTACTTCCAAAAATATTAAGTATTTTATAAAAAACACATACAGACAGACAGACGAAAAATAAGCACCGTAGACCCATGTTTATATTGTAAAATATGTTTGGATCCCAGGACCATATCGACAAAATGTGTCCAGAGAGTTCGGGGACACTCTGTATATGCACAATAATGAAAATATAATATAAAAATAACTTACTATTTACTATGCACTATAGTTTCATCTTGTAAGCGAGAAATTAGCTATTAATTTGGTTCACAAATTAAAAATGTATGTACATTAACGTAATTATACTGTTTAAAAAAGAAAAAAGTTTGTACTATATATATTTGATTGTTAGTGCACAAAATCTTTTTAACCGATTAAAATGTTTGTTTTAACAATCAATGTGCAAAATCTCACAAGTGACATGGGCTATGTTATGAAATATAAGCATATCATTTATATTCAAAATAAATACGGGTCACCAAAAACCAAATATTGAGTAGAGTTTTTATAAATTTATTATTTCCAATAATTTAAAATGATAGAAAGCTTTTAAATTAAGTAAGTAAATACTAGGGGAGACCCCTGCGTGCTGCGCACGCCAACCCCCGGTTGAACTTTCTAAAAACATAATATGTTATGTTTTATTTATAATAAAAGTGTAGGATTAATAATAAACTCAAAACTATGATGGTAAATAATGTTAAATGTTCAAATCAAACTATTCCGTATATTTTATAACAGCAGTTATAATAATAAAGGTTAAAAGGATCAGCAAGGCTTAGGTCTATACACTTTAAAAAAATACCTAACCTAAAAGTTTGAAATAAAAATAGTTCCTTTAAAGTGTGAAATCAGGTGTTAATGGAAATATTATAACAAACAGCTGTTTTGTGTTATTTCATTCAATTGGTCACTCTAGGCCTAACCTAAGAATTTTTCCGAATAAATTTACAAATATTGAAATAAAAAATGTTTTGATCAAAATGAATTGTGTCCACCTTGTGTTCAAACTCATCTAATCTCTATAATTAATGGTATAAATGAAAGCTAGTCCTCCAATGAATATTCTTAGACAAATACATTTTGGGTAACATGATTTGAACTGGAGGTACCTATAGATCTTTAAATAAAGTTTAATTTAGAAAAAATTCCAATTTATGTTGTTTGGTGGTCCATAACTCGCCTTAACCTCGACCGATTTGAATGATCTCTATTTCATATGAAAGCCTGTAATTCAGTGAGTATTTCAAGACCAAAACTAACTATTTATCTGGATTAAATCCGAAGATATATGAAAAACAATTTAAAGAAAATGCTGCAAATTTGAAATTCCCATAAGAAAGGGATTAATTTTTGTTTGATTATAAGTCAAGTTATGCGGTAGATAAATGAATGCGGATGCTTGATGGCAAGAGCCAAACGGACTCGGAAAAAAAAGACAGATATTTTTGAATATATAAGATAAGAAGATTATAAAATACATAATATATTGTTATGTTACAGATAAGTTATTCATTTTTTAAATAAATGTAGAATATTTATATTGATTCACAATATTTTTTCATGTAATAAAGTTTTCTACTAAAAAGATTTATATGATATTCAAAAAGAGAATTGATATTAGTTGTATATTTATACTATTTTAGAAGACACAATATTACTTATATAACAAAATAGCAGAGCTAATTAATTATTTGAACTGGATCCTAAAAAGTGTGTAATTATTTATTTAGATCATTTGTTTTAAAATATTAGTATACATTTAACATATTTTATAGAATGTAATAATATTAAGTTTTACATACCTGAGTTTACAATCCATTCTTTTCTTCTATTCGCGTCTAATGGCAAGTAATACATTTTCAAGTTAGGATATGTTTTTGCAGTTTTACCGCAGTTAAAATAAACACATTTATGTCCTGCTGGCATTGTGTAAGTAAGATTAAACTAAAATACAACTTTGTATAAATAAACAAACACAACTAACTACACTCGTAGGTACTAAGTAACAAATACAACTAATGAACTAGGCCTAACTATTCGTATAAGTAACAAACACTACTAACTCAGTAACTCTGTAGTCTGAATTACCTATAGGCCTACAAACTAAAAAGACAACATGCTGTTTTTAACTGTTAACAAATACGCTACTGCCATCTTTTGGTTAAATTTGGAAACCCTGGAGTTCTTGACTATGCCAGCGCTGCAGTGTGTACAGTTCTCGTACTGCGTCATTAAATTCTTCGCATGCGACATCTGTGTTAATATGAACTTAAAAAAAAAAAAAAAAAAAAACACGCTTAATCATAGAGCAACTAACTCTGTCTACAACATAAAGTAACTTATTGTCCTGAACATAAATTTACCTCCCGCTAGTATTTGAGTTTGACATGTAATTTCAGAATATAAGCTACGTTTAACATCACCTCTGGTTAGACGTAAGTAAACAATTACTAATATTTCTGAACTTAAACTGTATTGTTTAAAATTTTCTTTTTTCTTAATTTCTATAATATTTGATTCCCGCAAAAATGATTGAGTTTTTAGAGGTAGTTTGTCGTGTGTTTCAGAATACAAGCAAAATACATCCACTGGTCAATGTAAAGTAAACAATTAGGGCTACCTACCATATTATTAGCGAATTTCCATAGGAAAAATGAGCTATTGCAGTGGCCCTTATGGTGAGATCCAAGGTCGCGAGTAGCAAATGAGCACCGATCATGGTCCGCAGAACACGTTTTGGGGTGTCATTAAAATTCATATATATATATATATATATATGCAAAACAATTTTAGAAAAACTGAAAATTAATTGATTTTTGTGCGGTAGTTTGGCCTACATTACTTTAAATGGATGGGTTTTGTTGGTACTTTTCATTTTACCATATATAAACGGTAAAACTAGTGAAAAGATGGAACACTTTTTCGAGACTTCGGTTCGTCTGGACAGAACACACTAATTGAAACTCGACTTTTTAACTCTCAAAATTGGTTTTCCCGTACCCAAAAACATATAAAACGATACCCCCACACTGTGTTTTCACAATTTTGACCCAAAAACGTGACCCCGACTCGCTACAACTCACGCTAGAAAGCTTTAAAACTTTTCAACTCTTCGCAATAAAATTACGAAGATTTTGGTACCATCAGAAGTTTTCTACGATGTCTGTGAGTGCTTATAATTATCGTCTATAGAGGAAAACAGACACACACAAAATTGCCGCATGATTTCTATACTTCGGTATTGTAATGCGAGCCGAAGTAATGAATAATAAAATTGTTATGTACCGGCATTATAAAAGTAGGTTTTGGTCCTAATTCGAATTCAAATAAATAATTAACCATTGTATTGGAGCTATGAGCCAGTAACCACTGCAACGGCAGAGAGGAGCTTTTCACTTTAAAGATGTTTAAAAACGTACCTGAGGAGCACAATTCCCGACTCAACGGCCTGGCCTTAGCCAATATCTTAAAAGAGAGAGAAATTGATGTTGAAAATGTTATAAATGTGTTTTATCAAAAAATCTAGATGTTTGGTAATTAAAAATTGGGAGTGCGATTGAACATTTAAAAACATTAAATAAGAAACATATTTTTATGTTTGTGATTTTTTAATGTTATAAATAACATTGCTGTATTAACATTCTTTTGCTTAAAATTAATAACCCTTTTTAGATACTGCCTGAAAAACAGTAACATGTGTAACAGAGGTTTTTAAATTTATTTATGTGTTAATAATTATAAAGTGCAATGAACCGCATTTATTTCTGTCTAAGCATAAAGAAATAAGTCAGTAGAATTTATATTTGAAAGTGCTTTTGTGTTGTTTACCGCTTAACTTCTTGGGCACTGTTACGTTCAGGCACAAACGTAACAGTGCTGAATTTATAGTAAATTACTAATCTATTTAACTATGTTGTGTTTGTAAATAATTTATGCACATATTCATTTTAATATTAATTATTTAATGCATAAGCTACCACCCCTATTGATAATAAATTACTAATTTATTTAACTATGTTGGGTTTGTAAATAATTTCTGCACATATTCATTTTAATATGAATTATTTTAATGCATAAGCTACCACCCCTATTGATATGAAATTACTATTTCATTTAACTATGTTGTGTTTGTAAATAATTTCTGTAAATATTCATTTATTAATTGCTTAATTTATAATTTAACCCCCTCCTATTGATAGCAAATTACTTTTTTATTTAACTAGGTATGTTGTGTTTTAAATAATTTCTGTA
>JAGFPH010007536.1:52372-64550 GCA_018207615.1 Philaenus spumarius | reverse complement strand
ACCCTAATTCTATAGACACGATAACAAACGAATCAATAAATGTTTGACCTTGGTCCTTTAGCCTACTCTAGACTTCTTGTGTACAAATAACAGCCTACGCATGAATAAAAATAAAACAAGAAGCGTTTACTTAAGAAAGGAAACAATTGCCTAAAACATTTTACTGGGGAAAATGTCTACTTACATAAAATTAATAATGTTTTACATTTTCCCTACTGATATTTATTGTTAAATGCTGAATTGAGTTAAAATACAGAGAATGCGATTGCAAATACCAGAGATTACATTCACGGAGTCTATACGAGAACGGGCAGTTCTGACAACTGAGTATCTCTTGGTATCGGTATCGAGTTTCGGCTATCGATTCTCGATACCGATACCAAAGCTAATTATCGGTGGTATCGAGAATCGGTATCGAGAATCGACCCATCCCTAATTTTTAGCAATGCAAACAGGAGTAGTTTTCTTATTATTGGCAATCTGTAAATAAATTTAGATGTTAAAATAAAAAGTAATAAACGGATTATTAACTTAAGCGGTAATTTATTTAATTTTACTTACACAAATTTTTTGTTTTTTGTAATTAAATAAAATAACGGTTATTTATAAACCTAAAACTAAAAACACCGAAAAGTGTACTTGTAAATATAACTACAGTATAAAGTAAAAATTAAATTTCATATTGATTAAATTTTCTTTCATTAAAACAAACTGGACGACAATCAGTCCGGTCTCCAGAAATAGGTATCACTAGCGTTGTAAAACCAAAAAACCCAAAGTGTCCTTAAACATATACCAATGAAACAAAAATATACTTAACCGCCTGGACGGGACGGGTGTGTATAGGCGCACCATTAGATGCAAACAAATTTTGCTAATATATTTTACTAGCTGACCCGTACGGCGTTGCCCGTGGTGTTTGGTATTTTCAGTCTTTTTAACGTAATTGTATTCTTTTTAAGTGTTCAGTCAGTGAGTGGTATTTGGCTTTTATATATATATATAGATCTTAGATAATAAAAGCACTATTGTCATAATAATAAAAGATCTAAAATTATGATTTTAGTAACTTTAATCCCCCCAAACCCCTCCTGAAATTTCGAAATTTTTCATACCCTTTCTTAGTGAGCACCTATGGCCCTAGAGGAAGGTACATACCAAATTTCATTCCAATCCGTTCTTTAGTTTTGAAAAATCGTGATTTAATAAATTTGATCCCCCCAAACCCCCCTAGAATTTCGAATTTTTTTAAACCCTTTCTTAGTAAGCACCTATGGCCCTAGATGAAGCTACATACCAAATTTCATTTCAACCCGTTCTGTAGTTTTTGAGAAATCGTGATGAGTGAGTCAGTGAGTGAGTGGTATTTCGCTTTTATATATAACTAGCTGACCCGTACGGCGTTGCCCGTGGTGGTTCGTATTTTCAGTCTTTTTAACGTAATTGTATTCTTTTTAAGTGTTCAGTCAGTGAGTGGTATTTGGCTTTTATATATATAGATCTTAAATAATAAAAGCACTATTGTCATAATAATAAAAGATATGAAATTATGATTTTAGTAACTTTGACCCCCCAAACCCCTCCTAAATTTCGAAATTTTTCATACCCTTTCTTAGTGAGCACCTATGGCCCTAGAGGAAGCTACATACCAAATTTCATCCCAATCCGTTCGGTAGTTTTGAAGAAATCGTGATTTAATAACTTTGATCCCCAGACCCCCTAAAATTTCGAATTTTTTCAAACCCTTTCTTAGTAAGCACCTATGGCCCTAGAGGAAGCTACATACAAAATTTCATTCCAATCCATTCGGTAGTTTTGAAGAAATCGTTTTTTAATAACTTTGATCCCAAAAACCTCCCCTAAAATTTCGAATTTATTCAAACCTTTTCTTAGTGAGCACCTACGGCCCTAGAGGAAGCTACATACCAAATTTCATTCCGATCCGTTCGGTAGTTTTTGAGAAATCGTGATGAGTGAGTCAGTGGGGTTTGGCTTTTTTATATATAGATAGATACGCGAAGGCAGCTAATCAGCGCCTTCGTGAGTAGAACGATTTAGAAAATATACATATAAACATACAAATTAATACATATAAACTTAATTTAGGAAATTCGCTCAACTCACGCCAGCGGTTCAGCTGCGCGGTCAAATTTTATCCAATTATAACAGTCATATTTCCACTAAACGATCATATAATATTAATGCCTGTTTGTGTTGTTTTGTCCTCACATTATCAGCATGCGCCGAGATATGGGACAGATAACACGCTCGCGCGCTATTGGTCGGTCGTGTGAATACCGGCTTCCGATTGGACGGTGCGTAGCGGCCAACCTCATGGGGCTTTTGTAATGCGGGCCTCTCGTTATCACTATCAGTATAGCTTCGGCTGGAATCTGTCGTGAGGTTTAGGGGTTGTGCTGTGTTGTGGGGGACAGTTTTGTGGGACGAATTCAAAAGGTAGGTCTCTGTCATAAGTTAAGCTATGCGAACGTTTTAAATTAGTGCAAGGTTCTTAAAAAAATACGTAAATATACGTTTACGACCGTTATTTTATTTCAGCCAATGTTAGTTGATTGAAAATACCGTAGTAAATACATATTTTGGAAGGGTTAGTCGCCCCGTTAAAGGCTAAAAATGGAGGGCGCGGTGACAGAAGTTTTTCAAAACTTTCTCCATATTCTGAAAAAAACGTTAGGCTGTCTAAAAACGCAAAAACAAAAACATGCACAAAAAAAAAAAATGCCAAATAAAATTAATGCTTTTTATTAAGGCTCTTCTTTACCTTTAACTCCCGAGTGTACAGTATGATTTCAATGCAAAAGGCCTGACTCAAGCCGCAAAATCGTTGAAACATGCATTCGTAATAACGTGTTTCGGATTCTATTTATAAATTAATAATCTGGGAAACTACTTAAGTTATAAAGAAGGCTTTATATTTTTTACGTTTTAGCTTAAAATATGGAAATTATTGCTTAAAACTCCCAAAACATTCGTTAAAAATTATCGATTTTTACTCATTTAAACTGTTGATTGAAAGGAGTTGCCGACGATTTCTTTCAATTATGAGATATAAGACAAAAGCACAAAGCCTTTAAGAACAATTTAAGATGTTTCACAACTTTTTAGGTTGAAAAACGGCGTCCGAAACACGGTAGTACGAAGTGCATATTTTTGCTGTTTTACGCAAGGTATGGAAGACCCTTAATATTTTCATTAATATGACCACCTTCAGTACACGAATAACCTAAGCCACTGAATTTGAGTTATATCCGTTATTTACGGCTTATTAAAAACGATATATCGTTGGATTTGTCTTAAAATAGTCTAAAAATTTGGTGAATTTAATGTTTTTGTAAAATTTACACTTTTTCAGATATTTAACGTTGAACATTTTCAACTGCCCCCATTTCGAAACATATTGTTGCAGGAAAACAATTTTTTTAAGTAAAATGTACTCTGCCTGGATGAATATCCATACAAAGTTTCATGATTATATCTTAAGGGTCTGCTCCAGTAAACGAGAAAGCAACCGGAAACGCAACCGCTTCTCACTGTATCCCTATCTAAACGGTGCAATTTCTTGCAGCTGAACGCTTTGACATTGCCTCATTTCAAACCATTTTATAAGTCTATCTTTTGTAATTGAGTGTTGAAAAAAAAAACTGAATATTCTTTATAAAATTTCGGATCCGGCTTGCAAATTATTTTTCATTATTAATTTTTTATTGTGTTAGGAAAAAAATTCAAACTTTGTACTTACAAAATGTCAATTACATAACAAATCAAAAGCATTTAAAAAAATGTAAATTGCAAGACGGATGCGTATTGTGACTGTGCTTAAAATGAGACCTTGGAAACAATTGTATTATAAAAAGTAAACGAAATAAATGGTTTGAAATTTAACACTGCTTTTATGGGATAAAAATCCAAGATGGCCGCCACTACAGCAGACCCTTAAGTGTAATTCTATTAAAACCTTTGGTCTCCGCTCCATTAGAACCACAAAAATTTAATAAAGTTCCGGAAATGGAATGCGTAGCAATGTCCCTTTATTTTAGCGTGGGTTTTTGTATTAAAACACTAAAGACCAGGCAACAGGTACTTTTACCAGGGAACAAATGCGGGAGAGATGAAACTTGATAATATAGTAGGCCTACATTTTGACATCCTAAAACACAAACATACTAAGTTTGCGACCCCCACCACTTTGAGCTTACTTCGTCGTCTTGGAAAATGGTGGCCGAATTCCGTTTTTTTTCAAATAACTTCAGTTGGATGCGTCCTAGAGAAAACGTTTATAGATAATTTAATTATCTAAAACTTTTGTTTCAAAAAATTTTCTATGAAATAAACAGTTTTTGAGTTAAGTGCCGTCTTGTGTGCATTTATAAAAACTGCAAGAATGCGCTTTATCACCTGGAATTGATGAACTATTATAATTTTTATTATATCATTGAACTATTATTGCTATTATTTGTTTTGTAATAATAATAGTAATAATAATTATTATTGAAGTGATCACTTCTATTGGCCCGTTGGGCACTTTCGCTCAACTTTGTTTCTGAAATCTTGCGTCACTTTTTACGTAGGCACAAGAGAGTGTGAAGAAGGAATAGGCGATACATAGTATATAATACTACGTTATTATAATATTAATTTATTATAATAATATTATATTATCCTATTACTTTAAATGAGCAATTCTTGTATCTATCTTTGTATCTGTCGCGGATCTCGAAAACGGCTCTAACGAATTAAAAGAAATTTTGTATTTAGGTGTAGTTTTGATTTTTAAGTACACCCATATAGTTGTATTTCGTGTAAAAACGCAATTTTTTGAGAAAATCTAATTTAAAAGTTGAAAAATTTTAACATAGGGCCTTATGGGTCTTATGGGCGACAAAATAACAACGAAATAGTAAATAAAGCGATCAAAACAGCTGTTTATAAACAAGCCAATTTGTACTGTTTTATCAGCTGTTTATTGGATAGTTTTTAATTACTGTTAAAAACCAGCTAATTTATACTCTTTTAGCACGTTGGAATTAGAATAAATTGGGCCTGATTTAACAATTTATTTTGTCAAAAAAAAAGGTAAACTTGGCAAAGATGGAACAATTCTAATAGTCAATTTTGTAATATAGGTCTGGCTCATTTCTGAAATATAGTATTGAGGTTATGTTAATCCTGCAATACTTTTTACTATATTTAGGTCTGGTTTCAAAACTTTAGTTGGCAGAAGATAGTAGAACTAGGACTAAAATCGTAATGAAAGCCTCTTACGTTTCTAAATCATGTATTTGAGGTTATAATTAATCTTGTAATTATTGTTAATATATTTAAGCCTGGTTTCATAATTTTACAAACCTATGTACAAACGAGCCAAAGATTCTTTAGAGAATTTTCCAACTGCGAGCGAAGCGAAGCGTCCAGGGGCAGAGCCCCTAGTAATAAGTATGCGAAAAATAGTGACCATTACAATGTAAGCATTATTTGTTTAGTGACTTATGATTTTGAATGAAGTATTAGTGTATGCACTCTACATAGAATTCTAAGAATAATTCAATATGTAAGGGATAATTATAATAAAATTATTATATTTGTGCGTTTTAAGTTTTGTAAAGAAGATTTATTTTTGTCTAACTGAAGTAAGTTTAGAGTACATTTTGACAAAGTAATATTTTACATTGTTTTATTTTATTGTAACGTAACTTATTATTACTCACATAAATATAAACTTTTGGTTCATATTACAACAATGGAGGTCATACACGTTAATGGAGTATCTATTCCTCACAAAGTAGTTTCTTCTAGGCCAGATGGCCAATGCTTATTCTACTCTTTGACTTTAATTGTACATGACACGATTCACTGGGGTTTGATTTGAGGACCAGAGTTGTTAGTCATGTTTCAAACAATTTGCACAGGTTCAAACCATATACTTTAAAAGTAACAGGAGATATTTATTCGACAAAAAAAAAGAATATATCGCGGGTATGGGTAACTTTGGAACTTCCTGTGCAATTGAAGCAGCATCCGAAATATTTTTTATGAATTTCGTGTGTACAGAGATGGTTATTTGTTGTGGGAGAGTTTTGGCGAACCGATTGAGAGTAGGGAGGCTAAGTTTTACCGGGGAACTGACGAGAGGCCACTTTGACGTTCTCATTCCTCTCACACCTTCTTTACCTGACAACTCGATGGATATTAGTGTGGAGGAAATAAATAGTCAGCTTCCCAATCCCAGGTTTCAGACGATGGTCTCCAAATTTCTCAACTTCCAACCCTATCAGAACAGTGTACATCTGATGCAGTTCGGTCGTATCCAGAACAAATGCCAAAAAAACGAGGGAAAAAAGACGAAAGCGTTTTTCTAATACAAATCGCGTAAAAGCACATAGGCAAGCGGTAAAAAAAAACTTTTTAAAATACACACAGAATCAGCTAAAATACTTTAAGATGTAACATTTGCTGTAGGTAACCATATTATTGCAATAGCGAACATCCTGTCAGCTAATAGTAGATCCCTATATATAGACAAGTAAGCGCGTGCAGAGGGAATAGACGATACATAATATATTATAATACGTTATTATAATATTATTATTATTATTATTATTCTAATAATTAATCCTTACATATTGAATTATTCTTAGAATTCTATGTATAGTGCATACACTAATACCTCACTCAAAATCATTAGTCACTAAATAAATACTGCTTACATTATAATGATCACTATTTTTCGCAACCTTATTATAATTATAATATTATTACATAATAATATTAGTACTGATAAAAATATAAATCGGTCACAGAAGTTATCACCCAAGGTTTTTTTTTCATTGTACTAGCTTCCACACCACCCGTGAGGTAGAGTTAATGGGCCGTTTTTCACTGTGGTTTTATTTACGGGATGTCCACGAAGAGGTTTAAAAGTTTGATTTTGTAAAGCTTGCCCATTAATTTATCGATCTTTTTTAAACTTTACACACCTCACAATAGAGGCTTTTAAAATGTTCTGTGAAAGTTTTAGCATTACAACACCTGCAGAAACAAAATGGTGGAATAATGAATTATTTATTAATTTTCTCCCTCTCTAAATAGGTAGGCCTATTTAAATTATACCTTACTGATTTTGTAACAAAAATTAAATTATTAAATTACTGTAGATTTTGTAAAATATTTGTATTGTTAGAGATTCTAATGATCTAAGGCATTTTGATTAGGAAGCTAGGAAATAATATAGTGGAAAACTTAAAACCAAAGTCTAAAATTACTCAAACTGTAATCCACCCACAGCGACACACTGGTAACAGCGCTCAACAAATGATTCGTACGCTTTTAAAATGAAATCCTGCGGTATCCGTAGAAGTTCCTCTTCAATTGCGTGTTTTAAATCCTCATCATTGTTGAAGCTGTGGGAATAAACATGCTCCTTTAGGTAATCTTGACAGGATTTGTGAAATGAGGTGAAGCACCATCTTGTTGGAATATTCCTTGGTTCATTTTTGGAACCATAGAATGAGGCAAGACATGGTGATTTAAAACTTGTGCATACCTAAGTTCAGAAATTGTACTGTCCGAAATGTCGGAAGATAGCACTCCGTTAGCACTCTTAAGTTAAAGATTTAAAGTTTACTGTTGGGCTAAGTTAAAGATAATAACGGCATATCTACATACAATATCGTAGCGTTTACTGTGTCGGTATAGGATGCCGGGTTGAACAAACCAATTATTACACATAACTTAACTATTCATTCGATTGTTATGAAAGAGAATCAATAGGGCTGCAAAAAAGGTGTCTTGACATTTTTCGTTAAAATGTACGGTTTTTGAGTAATTTAGGTTTGAAGTGTTCAAACAGCCGCCATTTTGAAACGCATGATTGGATTTAAACGCTTATAGTTCTTGAGATATATCATTGTTAGGTTAAACTTCCTGCCAAGTTTGAACTCAATCGGTCAAACCGTTCTCTGGATAAGAATTATTTGGTACAAAAAACAAAATGGCGGATATCTAGAAAACGAAGCGTTTTCGGGTCTGTGTTTATATGAACTTTTTTTCTTATTTTGACCCATACAACCTTGACCCGAAGTTTGGCACTTTACTTGTGGGACACCCTGTATATCCAACAGCTGTCATGTTAGTTATACAGATTGTTAGTAGATGGCGCCTTTTATTATTAACCATATGAATTATGAAGTATAACACATTTTTTAAAATTAATTGGATGTTTTTCGTCAATAGCGGGAAACATAAGCTTTAAAATGATGCTTGAATAATTAATTTTGATGAAGAATTAAGGGAGATAACGCTTAGCGAAAAAAAAACATTTGAGAAATAATATACAGGGTGTCCCACGAAGAAACGGAGAAACTCTCAGGACTTGTTCTTCAGGTGAAAATAACAAAACAAACTTCATATAAACATAGGACCGAAAACTCTTAGTTTCCCAGATATCCGCCATTTTGTTCTTTTGTGCAAAATAATTCATATCTAGAGAACGGTTTGATTGATTGAGTTCAAACTTAGCATGAAGCTTAACCCAACAATGATATATCTCAAGAAAAATAATCGATACTATCGAATCTTGCGTTTCAAAATGGCGGCTGTTTGAAAATTTCAAAACTAAATAACTCAAAAACCGTACATTTTAATGAAAAATGTCAAGACACCTTTTTTGTAGCCCTTTTGATTCACTATCGGGTGGTGTAACTGTCAAAACAATCGGATGAAGGATAATAGCTGAGTTAAAGTTAATGACAGCAAATGTACATACAATATTGCTGTGTTTACTGTGTTGGTATAGCATGCCGGATTGAACAAACCAATTATTACACATAACTTAACTGTTATCCTTCATCCGATTGTTTTGACAGTTACACCACCCGATAGGGAATCAAAAGGGCTACAAAATGGGTGTCTTGACATTTTTCATTAAAATGTACGGTTTTTGAGTTATTTAGTTTTGAAATTTTCAAACAGCCGCCATTTTGAAACGCAAGATTCGATAGTATCGATTATTTTTCTTGAGATATATCATTGTTGGGTTAAGCTTCATGCTAAGTTTGAACTCAATCAATCAAACCGTTCTCTAGATATGAATTATTTTGCACAAAAGAACAAAATGGCGGATATCTGGGAAACTAAGAGTTTTCGGTCCTATGTTTATATGAAGTTTGTTTTGTTATTTTCACCTGAAGAACAAGTCCTGAGAGTTTCTCCGTTTCTTCGTGGGACACCCTGTATATGGATTTACTTTTTCTATTCTCAAACATTATTTCCATCCTTGTTTGATGCATTGATAAAACAGAGAAAATTACACAAACAATATACCTAACAAACACAGAGACAAAAACAACCGGCACAACGATTGATCAGCGTTTACTTGATAGCTTTTATCTTTGTACATGATGTTGCAAATGAACCAGAAGACATAGAAAATCGTTTTTTTCCGTCTTGTCCTAGTTTTAGCGATAAGATTCTCGCTAATCAGTCCATGTCCGAACATTGAAGATGCACGCAATACTTCTATTATAATTACTTTGTAGGCCTTTCTGGTTCTGATGCGTATAAGTCCTACTATGTCTCTCTATACAGGGTGTATCAGAACTATGTGGCAATCTCTCGGTAGCTCATTCTATAGCTAAAAATAAGAAGAAAAGTTCATGTAAACGTAGGCCCGAAAACGCTTCGTTTTCCAGATATCCGCCATTTTGTTTTGTTGTACAAAATAATTCATATCTTGAGAACTGTTCGACTGATTGAGTTCAAACTTGGCATGAAGTTTAACCTGACAACGATCTATCTCAAGAAGAACAATCAATTTTATCCAATCATGCTTTTCAAAATGGCGGCGGTTTGAAAATTTCAAACCTAAATTGCTCAAAAACCGTATATTTTAACAAAAAATGTCTAGACACCTTTTTTGTAGCCCTTTTGATTCCCTATCGGATGATGTAACTGTCAAAACAATCGGATGAAGGATAATAGTTAAGTTATTTGTAATAATTTGTTTGTTCAACCCGCCATCCTATACAAACACAGTAAACACAACAATATTGTATTTTTGTACATTTGCTGTTATTATCTTTAACTTAACTATTATCCTTCATCCGATTGTTTTGACGGTTACACCATCCGATAGGTAATCAAAATTGCTACAAAAAGAGTTCCTTGACATTTTTCGTTAAAATCAACGGTTTTGGGGTAATTTAGTTTTGAAATTTTTACACAGTCGCCATTTTGAAACGCATGTTTGGATGTAATCGTATATTTGCCTTAAAATAGATCATTGTTAAGTATAAACTTCATGTCAAGTTTGAACTCAATCGGTCAAACCGTTCTCCAGGTATCATTCATTTTGTAAAAAACGCATTCAGATGAAAAAGTAAGCACCGTAGACCAATGGGTCTGTTGAATAAAAAATAAGCAAAAGCTATAACTTAAAATGTTAAGTCATTACTTAAAATAGTGTGAATAAAAATTAGCAATAGCTAGTACTAAAAGCTTTGTCTAATAATTTTAAGCTTTGACTATAATTTTCCTAGCTAAAGCTTAAAATAAAGTGAATAAAATGTAGCTAAAGCTAAAAATATTTAGTGCAAGCTTGAATATATTTCTGTATGCCCTCTTAGTGACTTAAAGTTGTTACCTTGATTTTTAAATGGATGCATTTATGCCAGTTCGAGCAAAAAAGCAATAGGTTGTAGAATAACTTATGTGAGTTCATACTAAAAACTATTAGAATAAATATCCAAATTGAGAAGAATTAACACACATAGGCCTAAATTTGTTTTATTTTAATTTAAAGTTACTTTATGTTATTTATTTATTATAGCCTACAGAAGTGAAAATTCGTCCGAGTTCATTTCTACAATTGGAACTGCATAACTCATTTTTTTGGCGCAGAATTGCAATTATTGTTAATTTTCTGATAGCTCAATTTGCAGCTTTGTCAGTTTTAACTGATCCAAAATCAAATTCCGTTGAAGTTGATTTATGGGTAAATCTTTTGTTTCTCTGCCTTCTTTCTTTAACATGCCTTCCTTTTATGTTTGTTAAGGAATTTATGAAAATTTCTGACGATATAATTCCTGATTGTTCATTAGAGTTCATCATAGTTTGCTTAATATGTTGAAGCTCTGACAGACAGTTTAGGTTTATAATAGGCAGAGATAATAGCAAGAGTTTATATTATTAGTATCTGGGTTTAGTTAAGGGAACAGGTAAGGGTAGGCCTACATCATCAAATCCAACCTGTGATTTTGTACAAAAATGCAAATTAATTTGAAATCTTTAATTATTTGATACTTAATAGGCCTAATAAAAATGTAAGTAAAACCAATAAATTAAAAAAACATTTCTTTTTTATTTAAACTTTTGTTTGTTGTGATATTTTCTTCATCGGCAGAGCTATAACTTTGTACTAGCCTATTTAATGAGTTCTAATAACATCAATTCTCAAACTGCAACAGCTGTTTTAAATTGTTTCAAACAACATATGACAGATTTTAAGCTTTGGCTAAAATTTTCCAGCTTTTGATAACTAGCCTTAGCTAAAGGTTATTCACCTCACTTTAACCAAGTGCCAAGACTAAAAGCTTTGACTTAATAGTGAAAGCTAAAGCTAAGACTAAATGCTAAAAGCTTTTGCTTATTTTTTATTCAACAGACCCCATGTTCCTATTGTGAAATTTGTTTGTCTCGGTCCCAGGAACAAATCCACAAAAAGGGACGAGAGAGTTCGGGGACATCCTGTATTTTCCGTAAATACTCTCGGTTAAGAGCTATGATCCTTGAATACTAACGCACTGAATCCACAATTATTCCCACAACATGGCTACGTAATTACCCCTCTTTTTAAGAATATATAAACTCCGTTTTAAAATTATTCGCCAGTTTTTATGAACAGTTGGAACGAAATCACGTTTACCTATAAAGAGAATTTCAATGCTAACAAAGTATAAATCAAGCTTGGACGTCTGTTGGTCGTAAAATTTGGGCGATCGGTTCTCCTGTGGGAACCCCGCGGATCGTGCGGCCTGACGGAGTCTTCTCACGCGATGGTCGGGATCCGTTAGTCGCCCTAATCACATGGTTCGCCGCGAGGCCCGGAGGTCACCGCCGTGTTAAGTGGTTTATGTATGCTTTTTATGGTAGTGCAGAGGGAAAC
>JAGFPH010007536.1:30490-43400 GCA_018207615.1 Philaenus spumarius | reverse complement strand
CGAAGCAGCCATCTGAGGCCGAAGGCCGAGCCGGGGTTGGGACGCGGTGCGTCCAGGGGCAGAGCCCCTAGTTAATAATGAAAAATAATTTACAAGCCGGATCCGAAATTTTATAAAGAATATTCAGTTTTTTTTCAACACTTAATTACAAAAGATAGACTTATAAAATGAAGCAATGTCAAAGCGTTCAGCTGCAAGAAATTGCACTGTTTAGATAGGGATACAGTAAGAAGCGGTTGCGTTTCCGGTTGCTTTCTCGTTTACTGGAGCAGACCCTTAATATGTAGTTCTCTTGGTAATTTAATGGTACGAATTTAGTGAAAACCATTTTTGTATAGTTTTCCTTTTATTCAATCTGTGGAATTTTCTGAACGCATTTATACCAAATACATGGTTATTTATTACATTGTTTATCATATAAATTCGTCTTTTTGGTTGTCATTCTCATTATTGGTATTTGTGTTGATTGCCGGGTATTTAAAACACAAATATAAATACTGCAGTAAATCATCCTAAGCCGGAGACCAGGCAACTAGTAATATCCCATCAGTTCATAAGCGAGCCAAACACCGTTTGCTTTACTTCCGCTCTCCTACATGCAAACCACAGATATGTAAGCTACCTGTTGCCTAGCCAAAATTCGAACTATACGAAAGCGACCAAGATATCCACCCGGCTAAGACATGACTTAAAAAAAAAGATGACTTAACAACACTTTCGTTACTTTACTATCTCTACGTGTATTAAATGAGCAAGTAAAAAAGTAAATGTGTGCTGTCGTGGGACCCCGGTCAGGAACGAAGTACATCACTCTTTTTCTTCAATTATTTTACCAGCCTTAACGTCAACACACATAATTATAATCTTTCAATAGCCGTTTATTATTAGTTGGTTTTTTATAAAAATATTTACTGTTTCAATAGGTTTAATGTTATTATAATAAAGGTGTAGAATTAATTATAGCATCAAAGCTAAGATGGAAAACACAGTTAAACGTACATTCATTGTAAATACATTCAATTAACATAAAACGTTGGTTCATCAGTTTGGACCATGGAACTCGGTTCTTAAATAGATTTTTTCAATCGCGTATAATGGTAATTAACAATACTTAGGTTTGGTCCGAAAGCTTAACACAGTTTTATTTTAGGCATATACTGAAGCAGAACACGTTTCTTGAAAGCATTTACATTTATTATAAATAGCGACCAACTTGGTAAATTTAGAATCTAGTAATTACTCTTCACAACTGACACTTTTTTAGGTTAGGTTGTAGCAAATACAAACAACGAAAAAGGCTTACTATATGATCATTCAAACACATTCACTATTCATATTACGAAAACTTTATTCTTCACTAGGCCTATCTGACCAGTTTGAAATACTGCTTTAATAAATCACATTTTGGTCGTCTATTCTAATATTATAAACAGGTAATATTTGTTTGTATGTAGGGGGTAATCTCCGGAACTACTGAACCGATTTAAAAAATAGTTTTACCAATAAAGAGCTGCACTATCCCCGAGTAACATTGGCTATAATTCATTTTGATAAAAACATTTTTTACTTCAATATTTGTACATTTAGTCGGAAAAAATCCTTAGATTAGGCCTAGACTGACGAAACAACACATGTATTTACATTTATCACCGTAGCGACCGATTGAATAACGTAACAGGTAAAACAGCTGTTTGCTTAAATATTTCCATTAAATTTTGTAGCAATTATTTGTATTTCTAACTTTTAGGTTAGGTTTTTATTAACGTGTAGACCTGAGCATTGCTGGTTCTTTTAAAAAATTTACGAAATAATATGATTTGAACATTTAACATTATTTACCATCTTAGCTTCGGGGTTATTATTAATCCCTACAGCTTTATTATAAAGAAAACATAACGAGATTATGTGTATGGAAATTTTGAACGGGGTAGGCGTGCGAAGCACGCAGGGGTTTCCCCTAGTATTTTATAACTTGAACATTTTTTCTCTTTTATATACATAAAATCTCTGTCCAATTCAATCGCCAATTGCGTGAATATATCCTAGTATACAATATACGAGTAATCTGTTTGCATTTTCTTCGCAGCAAATCGCCGCAGGGTTGGTGACCGAAGCCCTCTAGTCTATACTTATAAAAACCAAATATGTACCATTGACTCATTGACTCATCACAGTTTCTCCAAAACCACGAGGCCTACAAACATGAAATTTGGCACTAATACTCTTTATAGGCTCTAGACGCGCACTAAGATAGGGTTTCCGAAAATGCGAAATTTTAGGGGGGTTTGGGGGGGGGGGTCAAAGTTACAAAATCACGACTTCTCTAAAACCATCGAACGGATTGGATTGAAATTTGGTATGTAGCTTCCCCTAGGGCCATAGATGCTCGCTAAGAATGTTTTTCGAAAAATTCGAAATTTTAGGGGAGATTTGGGGGGTCAAAGTTACTACAAAAAACCATCGAACGGATTGGAATGAAATTAGGTACCGTATGTATCTTCCTCTAGGGCCCTAGGTACTCGCTAAGAAAGGGTATTAAAAAATTCTAAATTTTAGGGGGGTTTGGGGGGGGGGCAAAGTTACTAAAAAGAAACACTGAACGGATTGGAATGAAATTTATTATGTAGCTTCCTCTAGGGCCCTAGGTGCTCGCTAAGAAAGAGGTTTTTTTAAAATCGAAATTTTAGGGGAGGTTTGGGGTGGGGGGGGGTCAAAGTTACTAATAATCCCCATAAGAAATACACAGTGTAATATATTTATTGATATAATATATTTTTACTTTCTCCACCCTATACGTAGTATATGGAGAAAGTATTGTTTTCGTAAAAATGTTCGAATTTGAATTTTTAGTCGAATTATCTGTTTTGGTGCTCCCAGAACCCCAAAAAATTTTTTAGTTCAATTATCTGTGTTGGTGCTCCCTGAACCCAAAAATATTTTTAGTGGAATTTTTTGTTTTGATGCTCCCTGAACCCAAAAAAGGGTTTTTAGAGTGGTGTCTGTCAGTCTGTCTGTATGTATACACGACCAGAGAGGATACTATTGGCCCGATTTTCATGAAATTTGGTATGTAGGTACTAAACCCTAATATCTCCAGGCGTTTTTTTAATTTTTTGGAATTTTTAATTTTTAAGGGTAATTTACCACTAAAAACCCATACAAAACGACAAAAATGCAAATTTCTCAAAAACGGCTCTAACGATTTTGATCAAATTTTCAGTATTTATAGTGCTTAAGATGCCAAACAAAATGACACCACCCGCTTTTATCAAAACTTCGGCGTTTTATAATTATGGGGAAATGTTTAAAAATAAACAAGTTTGTGTTGTCAATCTAGCATCGCGGCGGCGGCCGCACGGGGTAGTACCACGGTAGCGAGCACGGCCAGTAATTCAAAGGTCGTGCGATCGAATCCCGCCTGGGACAATAATTTTTTTATACGATTGACGTAGGTAGAATATTATTTTTTTGTTTTGTTCTAAAAAGTAGTAAATAAAATGATTAAAAACAATATTATTTTGACTACAGTAAGTTGGGAGAAAGTTTGTGTCAGTTAACTGATACCGTTTATTTGTTAATATACATTTAACTTTGATTTGTCTATCCGTGCAAAGCCGGGTCGGGCCAGCTAGTACATTATATAAGATAGTTTACATATACTATTGAAAACACAACAGACGACGTGGGTCGGACGTGTGAAGATGATGAATGTGTAATCGCGAAACCCCATACTTTTAAGTTGAATGACACGCGAGTTAGACTTGCCGCTGAGAAGTCATCAATCACTCATTCTGTCCGTCTCCGACATTCTTCAATTCACTCACATTACATAACTAAAACACTTCATTGTGTTATACGGGTCGGTCGTGTTGGCGTATCAACTAACCCTTACAATATTTTATCACGCAGATTTTATTGGAAAATTTCCTTAAGAAAGATGAACTACTGTTGGTAAGACCTCCGATTTCGTCCAAATTTGGTACACGCGTTGGTTTATTGTTGGCGAATTTCCATAGGAAAAATGAGCTATTGCAGTGGCCCTTATGGTAAGACCCAAGGTCGGGAGTAGCAAATGAGCACCGATCATGGTCCCCAGAACACGTTTTGGGGTGTCATTAAAAATCATATGTTTATATGTGTTCGCACTCTAGCGGCCGCATTTTAAGTCCGATTTGGTTCAAATTTGGTACACATGTTGGTTGTTTATGCTGCTCGGACGAGTTCGTTAGCAAAAAATATCCAACAACCGGAAGCACGTTTTTTGACCGGAAGTAACTATTTTTTGAGAATTTTCCTACGAGAATGATTTTTTTTAGAGTTTTTCCTAAACATATAAATGTAGGATGTTATTCTGCACATTTTGTTTTTTTTACGCGACCTTATAGCTCGCTTGGTTCCCCCAAAATCGATCATAACGTAAAATACCATAAAACTACCCGGTTCAAAGCCATGTGGTGGATTCTACCGTGGGGCTGGCGTGCGAAGCACGCATTGCATTGTGTATTGATGATACTTCCAATATGGGTGTTGGCGTGCGAAGCACGCAATGCATTGCGTATTGAAGATACTTCCAATACGGGGGTTGGCGTGCGAAGCACGCAATGCATTGCGTATTGAAGATACTTCCAATATGGGTGTTGGCTTGCGAAGCACGCAATGAATTGCATATTGAAGATACTTCCAATACGGGGGTTGGCGTGCGAAGCACGCAATGCATTGTGTATTGAAGATACTCCCAAGAAGGGTGTTGGCGTGCGAAGCACGCAATGCTCTGTGTATTGAAAATTCTCCCAATATACGGAATGGCGTGCGAAGCATTTTGCAGTTATTCAGCACCGTCGTGAATAGATCATTTCCCAAATTGTTGGTTGAAACCCTAAAACATAGGCCTATAAACTTAATTTTGGAAATTTGCTCAACTCACGTCAGCGGTCCACTGAGTGGTCGAATTATTTATTTTATTCAGTTGGTTGATATGGTGATAAAATGTAAACACATGTGTCGGTTCATCGGTCTAGGCCTAACCTAAGATTTTTTCCGACTGAATTTACAAATATTGAAATAAAAAAATGTTTTTATCAAAATGAATTATGGCCTATGTTACTCAGGGATAGTGTAGCTTTTTATTAGTTATTCTTTCAATCGGTTCAGTAGTTCCAGAGATTACCACCTACAAACAAACAAAGTTTACCTCTTTATAATATCAGTATAGATTAAGCCCTTTTCTTTGATTTGTGTTTGTGTTTTCTTTTACCTAACCTAAAAAACTGTTTGTCGCGAAGAGTAATAAATTGATCCTAAATTTGCCAAGTTGGTTAATATGGTAATTAATTTAAACAAACGTGTGTTGCTAAGCTTTAGATCCGAACAGCTGTTTTATGTGTTATAGATCAGGGAGTGTAGCCGCGAATTTTCGCTGTGTTAACGCTTGTAATTAACATTTTTCAAAATCCTTTCCTAATCTCCGCGTGGTGAGCGAAGCGAGCTGGAACTGAGGCCTTGGTGTTTATAAAAAATTAGTTTCTTTATTTTTGATGTACGGAGTCACCTCTTGGAGTTTTGTAACCGGTTTCTTGCACACTCCTTATAAATATAATTCTGCTTTTGGTGTATACTCCAGTCGTTAGAGGTAGTTTTAGACCAAAAGTTCCAGTTATTTACAATACGGCTGATTATTTTTTTTATAAATACATTAAATTATGTAGATTAACATAAAAAAAGTTAACCAGTCCACTGATTTCCCGAAGTCGAAAAAAAATCGAAAAACATATGAAGCGTTGGCTCATTCTAAATTGGCTGAATTTTAATATATCGAAATTGAAACTTGACATAGGAGTTAAAATATATATTTTAAACATTTATGCTGAGTCTCACCTTGTTATCTTTCAACTTTTAGTGATTTCCTCTGCTGCAAAATACTTACCTGCATTATCGAATTTTTTCCAGACAAACCATTGCTCGGAGGGAAGAAATACATATGACCTTTTTTATTGAAAAATACTTCCTCTACACGGTTGTATTTTTTATTTTTATTTCTCTTCATCCCAGCTCGAAATATTAAGGATAATAAAAAAAAATGTTTTTAGATTTTTTTTCGACTTTAGAAAATCGATGGACTGGTAAACTTTTTTTATGTTAATCTACGTACTTCAATGTACTTATAAAAAAAAAAATCAGCCGTATTGTAAATTACTGGTAGTTGTAACCTACACCGACTGGGCTAATAAGTGTTATAACTCTTTTTTCTTTGCATTTACATCGACTAATGGTCGTCATCTGCAGTTTTTTTATTGTGGGAGCACATTTCCGGGTAGGGGGGGGGGGCAGTTGAAAGGGAGGTCTGGTAATGTTGAAAATATTACTTCTCTAAACATCGTTTCTGAGGAGAAATCAGGTGACAATACTTTGTCATTGGAGTAAATTTATATAACGCAGTTTATTGGTTTACACCAGCGTCGCGTTCTTCCGCGTTGTTGTTTTTATTATTACCTTACGTCATTTTGTTACCTTAACCTATTGAATAGTGATCTATACTTCTATTATAAAGACGTAAATTTATATGTAGGGGATAATCTCTGGAACTACTGAACCGATTGAAAAATAGTTTTATTAATGAAAAGCTACACTGTCCCTGAATAACATAGGATGTAATTCATTTTGATAAAAACATTTATTATTTAAATATTTGTAAATTTAGTCGGAAAAATTCCTAGGTTAGGCCTAGGCTGATGAATGATCACATGTATTTACATTTAATTATCATAGGAACCAATTAAATAAAATAACAGATAAAACATCTGTTTGCTCTAATATTTCAGCACCTGAACCTTGCTGAATCTTTTTTAAACCTTTATTACAACTGCTGTTATAAAATTTACGAAATAATTTGATGTGAACATCATTATTTATCATCTTAGCTTTGGGGTTATTATTAATATTATTATAAAGAGGTAAAATTCTTTCCTTTATTTGTTTGTGTGTAGGTTATAATGTGTGGAACTACTGAACAGATTGAAAAAATAATTTTGCTAATAAAAAGCTACGCTATCCTTGAGTAACATAGGCTAGAATTAATTTTGATTTAAGGGTTAAAACAACCCCTAAAACAATAAAAAATGTATTGTTATATTTTCCTTAAATAGTTAGTGAACTGAAAATTTGTTCATTTATATTTTCCATAACATTCCTAAGTTAGGCCTAGACTGATGAACCGACACATGTATTTACATTCATTACCGTAGCAACCAATTGAATAAAATAACAGATAAAACAGCTGTTTAAAAATAAATATTGAGCTTGACTTGTGAGAAGATATACTTGATAGAATAAACTTAGAACACAAAATCTCACAAGTAATACGTTTATTAACTCAAACGCGTTTCAACGACAAAGTCGCCATCTTCAGTGATGCACAAGCTACAATACTCAAACTATAACTCAAGTTTATATATATTGAGTTATAGTTTGACTATTGTAGCTCGTGCATCACAGAAGATGGTGACTTTATCGTTGAAACGCGTTTGAGTTAATAAACGTAATAGTTGTGACATTTTGTGTTCTAAGTTTATTCTATCAAAACAGCTGTTTGAAACAATTATTGTATTTCTAACTTTAATGTTAGGTTGTTGTTAGTGTAGACCTGAGACTTGCTGGTTTTTTAACCTTTATCATATCTGCTGTTATAAAATATACGAAATAATTTGATATGAACATTTAATATTAATTGCCATCTTAGTTTTGGGGTTATTATTAATCCTACATCTTTATTATAAAGAAAACAACAGTGAATAGAAAGTTCCAATGGGGTTGGCGTGCCCGCACGCAGGGGTTTCTCCTAGTAATTAATAAAATTAGTAACAGTAATGATGATGATAAAAAAAAGTAAATGTGTGCGGTCGTCGGACCCCCGTCAGGAACGAAGTTCGTCACTCCTTTTCTTTAATTCTTTTACCTGCCTTAACGTCAACATACACACATAATTTTTTTCTTTCAATTGCCGTTTATTGTTAGTTTGTTTTTTATACAAATATTTACTGTTTCTATACGTTTAATGTTATTACAATGAAGGCGTAGAATTAATTATAACATCAAAACCGAGATGGTAAACACAGTTAAATGTCCATTCAATGTAAATACATTCAATTAAATTAAAATTGTGGTTCATCAGTCTAGGCCTAACCTAAAATTATTGTGTGTATGTTTAATTTATTTTACCTGCCTAAACATACGTACAATAATTTTAGGTTAGGCATAGACTTTAAATAACTTTCTAGGCCTAACCTAAAATTTCAGCGCTTGACGACAATATCTGAACTACGTCGGATGGAGCGATCGTCTCTTAATTTAAATTGGTGAACCACAACACAGGTTTCTTGATTGTATTTGCATTCATTTCTATAGCAACCAATTTGATAACGCTTTTTCGTTACTCTTATTTTATATTTTTCATTGCCATAGCAACCAATTAATAACACTTTTTTCGTTACGCGTTACATTTTCTATTTGTTAAATCCTACCGCAACCCGCGTTAAGGAACTTAGTTCCAATAATAATAATGAATAATATACATGCAATAATTTTAGGTTAGGCCTAGACTTAAAGTAACTTTCTAGGCCTAACCTAAAATTTCAGCGCTTGACGGTAGTATCTGAACTACGCCGGACGGAAAAATCGTCTCTTAATTTAAATTGATGAACCAGAACTCAGGTTTCTTGATTGTATTTTCATTCATAGCCATAGCAGCCAATTTGATAACGCTTTTTCGTTACTCTTATTTTATATTTGTCATTGCCATAGCAACCAATTTGATAACGTTTTTTTTCGTTACGCGTTACATTTTCTATTTGTTAACTCCTGTCGCAATCCTCGTTAAGGAACTTCGTTCCAAAATGTCTAGAACCGGCCCTGAGTATTTTATAGTTCCTTTCATTTACGAAATTCTGCTTTTACATCAGAGATATTGAGGGGGGCACAAAGCTCAGATTTTGGGGGAGATGCATCCCCCCCGGCGATTATGCCCGTGACATCGACCGAAAGTGTATCATTCTAGACCGGAGACACGCTCGACCAGAATTACCAGGATATGCAAACGGTAATCATTTATAGGTTAGGAGCGTGATATGTCGCACATTATTCCTTCTCGACTCCAACACGTCTTTGATGCAAATAGAACGAACCTACACAGACTCGGTCACTAAATAACGTAACTTTTTATTTAATAAGAGCGTTGCATTGCAGCCCCGGGGCGACCACTACTACCAACTTTCCCACTCGAGGCCGGTAGAGCACGCGCATTCACAACCGGTGACGTCATCGCGAGGTCGTTGCACTCTCGCGTAGGAGGAGCACATCCCTCCAGGCCTCGTATCGCTTTAATTATGCTACTTTGTGTCCGTTCGTCGTGCGAGTACGTCGCGGAAGGGAATGCGCGGAGACGAGCCTTGTGGTTGGAGTGATCTATCGAGAGTATGCGAATATGGGAAACCACTGCGTGCTCCGCACGCCAACTCCGTTGGAACCTTCTTTGCACATAATAAAGGTGTAGGATTAATAATAACCCCAAAGCTAAGATGGTAAATAATGTTGAATGTTCAAATCAAATTATTTCGTATATTTTATAACAACAGTTATAATAAAGGCTAAAAGAACCAGCAAGGCTCAGGTCCACACTTTAATAAAAACCTAACCTTAAAGTTAGTAATACAAATAATTTTTTCAAATCAATATCAAAGCTTTTAATGAAAATATTGTTGCAAACAGCTGTTTTGTCTGTTATTTTAGAAGACACTTAAGAGACCTTCTTAACATATTATGGATATGTAAATATGCTTGTGTTAGTTTTATGTTTTATAATATTATTCTATTGATTTATTACACAGTAACATTCCAAAATGAATTTGTAATTATTTTTATTTTACTCTTAGTATATATTCACTGTTCTGATTCTGATTTAGTTTCTTTTTCTTGTCACACGTTTGACATCACTACTAGAATTACTGTAATTATGTATGTTATTGTAATCGTGATAATTCGAATAAAATGCCAATAACAATTTTTAAGAAGTCAAATTTATGATTTTGTAACTTTCTGACCGTAAAACCTCTTAGAGTTGTCACAATTGCGCCATGTTTGGGCTCATTTTGCGAGGAATAATATTTAGAGTACAGTAATCAGAGTAAAAATTAAGTAAAGTTTACGATTGGAAAAATGCGATACTGTAGCAAAAGGGCTAGTTGGTGATTAATAGGAGAACCATTAAGCAGGTAGGCCGTGTGAGTGTGCGCGTGTGGCAGCGAGGGTCGATTTTATTACCTAGAGCGCACTTCTGTTCAGACAAAGTATAAAATACAATAAAAAAATGTGTGCGGTCAGGAATGAAGCTCATCACGCCTTTTCTTCAAATCCTAATGTAATCAGTCTAGGCTTAACCTAAAATTATTGTGTGTCTGTTTAATTTATTTTACCTGCCTTAACGGCAACATACACACAATAAATTTATTTTAGGCCTAGACTGATGAAAAAACATTTTATGTATATTGAATGTATTTACAATGAACGGGCATTTAAATGTGTTTACCATCTTAGCATTGATTTTATAATTAATTCTACACCTTTATTATAGTAACATTAAATTTATGGAAACAGTAATACTTGTACAGTATCAATAAAATTACATCAACTTACTCTTCTAATTAATATACGAACCAACCGAACGTCTCCTAACTTAAATTGATGAACTAAAACACATGTTTCTTGAATTGCACGTGAGTCGGGGCTAAAAAAGGCTGAGATGCGAACAAATTCTACTAATTTATTTCTTACACGTAGGCAGCTATTCATCGTGTTCTTGAGTAGACCAATTTACCAAATAATTGAAACCGTAAAACAAGTAAACTTAATTTTAGAAATTCGCTTACTCACGTCAGCTATATAGTCAGCTGCGTGATCGAAATTATTTAGCTATGAATCAGCTCCCGAACGATTACGAATCCCACTGTATAAATTCGGTGTGCAATATAAAGTTTTATGTTTTGAAACTTTAATGTTTTAATAATGTCTTTGCTGTTGAAATTAAACGCATTAAATATTTAAATTGTAATTATAAACAACAGAGATTATCCACACCTCACCTCAGCGTTTGCAAATTAACTTATGTTTTCTATTTTTTCCCTTCTGCAAAAATTTGCATATAATTGTAGGTATTTCACACCTTGTTTCCTATTTAGTTCCTCTCTTGCTAGCAGTAATTATCATAAACACCGAGTATTACTTGTGTTGTTATACCTTTATGTTTTATCAACTGAATTAATGTTCCATGATCAATTAATTTAAAGGGGATTCGCTACTGAAAATGGTCAAAAACCATCAAATTTTGGAAATACTTTTTTTGCATATTTTTGTTCTGCAGGTCCTAAAACACATGCAAAATGCAATAGAAGTAATTTTTTCTTTACATATATACCAGAAAAACTAAATTTAGACAACGCTGCTAAGGAGAAAAATCACCCCAAATTGCTGTCTGGTTGTTTAACAATTGTTTTCGCCTAAATATATTTTTACATTATTATCAATAACCCTCTAAAAATAACCAGGCATAATATAAAGTATAAACACATACATAGCTTTATTTACCTAGGCATTTTTCACATTTTTTCTATGTATTCCACATTGAAGAACACTTTTTCATTCAATCGTCATTTCCCGAAATGTGAGAATTTCATGTTTTTAGACACTGAATCCGATATATGTCAAGAACCACTTGAAGTACATTTCTTAAATTTTTACCTCTTACTCTATATACATCTTAAGATAAATAATTAGGTAGATTTATGATTGTAACTTTCATACATCATAAATCAAAAAATAATATGTAAAACTGTAAATAAAAATAAAAAGCAATTTAATGTTAAGTTAGATAAAAAAAAAAAAGATTTGAGGTGTATCGACATAATTCTACCTAAATTTGTAGTAGGCTGTATTACCTTTAAGAAAAATTAAGAACCAGCAAAATCCATTTTAAGTACTTTTATAGTTATATCGCTTCAAAAATGCCTCAGCAAAATCATCAAAGTCCCAGTTTTTAATTTTTTTTCTTATGATAAAAGTCAAACATTTTATGTTTTATATTTTTCTAATTTTTTCAACATTTTACATCAGGAAAGAAATTTTCAAAACATTTGTAGCCTACTATTAATACAAAAGTGCACCCCTTAAAATCTAAAGTCACGGCGTTTTTGCTCAGATTTTTACTATTTAAAAATAATGTTACCTAAACTAATATTATAAAAACGTAAACTTTGTATGTAGGGGGTGATCTCTGGAACTGCTGAACCGATTGAATAAAATAGTTGTACTAATAAAAAGCTACACTATCCCTGAGTAACATAGGCTATAATTCATTTTGATAAAAACATTTTTGACTTCAAAATTTATAAATTTAGTCGGAAAAAATTCTTAGATTAGGTCTAAACTGATGAACCAATACATATATTTACATTTATTACCACAGCAACCAATTGAATAAAATAACAGATAAAACAGCTGATTGCTCTAATATTTCCATTAACAGCTGATTAACCAAACTTTGAAGCAATAATTTGTATTTCTAATTTTTAGGTTAGGTTTTTTAAATTGTAGACCTGAGCCTTGCTGGTTCTTTTAACCTTTATTATAACTGCTGTTATAAAATATACGAAATAATTTGATTTGAACATTCAACATTATTTACCATCTTAGCTTTGGGGTTATTATTAATCCTACAGCTTTATTATAAATAAAACATAACATGATTATGTATATGGACATTTTGAACGGGGTTGGCTTGCGAAGCACGCAGGGGTTTCCCCTAGTATTTTATAACTTGAAAAAAATCATAGGTTAGGCCTACACTGATGAACCATCACACATTTTT
>JAGFPH010007535.1:50532-64552 GCA_018207615.1 Philaenus spumarius | reverse complement strand
ATACATGCTTTAGAAACGTGAGAGGTTTTCATTACGATTTTAGTCCTGGTTCTACTGTCTTCGGTCAACTAAAGTTTTGAAACCAGGCCTAAATACTTAGATAAAATAAAACCTGAACACAAAATCTCACAATAAATACGTTTACTAACCTCAAACGTATTTATTTACAGGCCTAAATATAGTAAAAATTATTGCAGGATTAACATAACCTCAATAATATGTTCCAGAAATGAGCCAGGCCTATATTACAAAATTTACTATTAGGATATTTATCCATCTTTGCCAAGTTACCTTTTTTTTGACAAAATAAATTGTAAAGTCAGGCCCAATTTATTCTAATTTTAACGTGCTAAAACAGTATAAATTAGCTTGTTTTTTTTACAGTAATTAAAAACTATCCAATGAACAGCTGATTTTGGACAATACTTAATCTCAGTTCTATTTCGCTCTATTTCCAACGTGCTAAAGCAGTATAAATTGGCTTGTTTATAAACAGCTGTTTTGATCGCTTTATTTACTATTTCGTTGTTATTTTGTAACCAACATGGCAACCCATAAGACCCTATGTTAAAATTTTTCAACTTTTAAATTAGATTTTCTCCAAAAAATTGCGTTTTTACGCGAAATACAACTATTTGGGTGTACTTAAAAATCAAAACTACACCAAAATACAAAATTTCTTTGAATTCGTTAGAGCCGTTTTCGAGATCCGCGACAGATACAAAGATAGATACAAGAATTGCTCATTTAAAGTATTAGGATTTATATACAAAATACAAGTACATTTACATACAGGTAAAAAGTAAAACAGAATAGCCTACTTACCACTTAGTCGCCTTTTATGTCGATTTACATATTTAAGCAGCACAATTAATTAACAAGAAAAACACACATTATCCAATAAACACTCGAAAATTGCCCGTTTCGAAGTAGAAACACACTTGCACTAAGTTATTCGAACGAGTTAAAAGCAGAACAAAACAACCTAAAAACACCACCACTACCCGGTCACCAACTGATTGTTGAAGTTTGTAGTTACAGCTGATAAGCGAGTGATGAAGCGATAAACAAGGCTGTGACTGTATGACGTCGTCAAATCAAGTTACCTTTGTCTGCATATGTTCTGATAACCCTGTTACGTTAAAATATTGATTTATAACCGAAGCTGTTGTCACAGTTTTGTTCGGTTAAGGATGTTGCTTAATGAGTTAAGATCCACAAATAAATAAATGTCATTAAAGGAAATAATAAAGGAAAGTGAAGCCCATTATTTTTAGTCGTTTATTGGCTCATAATTACTCATAAACATTTTTTTAACGCGTTATAAATCTACATATATATATAAAAGCCAAATCAACTGAATCACTGATCACGATTTCTTAAAAACTACTGAACGGATTGGAACGAAATTTGGTATGTAGCTTCCTCTAGGGCCATAGGTGCTCTTTAAGAAAGGTTTTCAAAAATTCGAAATTTTAGAGGGGGTTTGGGGGGGTCAAAGTTACTAAATAACGATTTCTCTAAAACTACTGAACGAAAAAAATTCGAAATTTTAGGGGGTTTGGGGGGTTTAAAGTTACTAAATCATCATTTCTCTAAAACTACTGAACGGATTGGAATGAAATTTGGTATGTAGCTTCCTCTATGGGCGTAGGTTCCGATAAGAAATGGTTTTAAAAAAATTGAAATCTTAGGGGGGTTTGGGGTGGTCAAAGTTACTAAATCACGATTTCTCCAAAACCACTGAACGGATTGGAACTAAATTTGGTATATAGCTTCCTCTATGGCCATAGGTGCTCTTTAAGAAAGGTTTTAAAAAAATTCAAAATTTTAGAGGGGGTTTGAGGGTCAAAGTTAATAAATCATTATTTCTCTAAAACTACTGAACGGATTGGAATGAAATTTGATATGTAGCTTCCTCTAGGGCCGTAGGTTCTGATAAGAAATGGTTTCAAAAAAATTGAAATCTTAGGGGGAGTTTGGGGGTCAAAGTTACCAAATCACGATTTCTCCAAAACCATCGAACGGATTGGAATGAAATTTGGTATGTAGCTTCCCCTAAAGCCCTAGGTGCTCGCCAAGCAAGGGTTTAAAAAAATTCGAAATTTTAGGGGATGTTTGGGTTGTTTCAAAGTTACTAAAAATCCCCATAAAAAATACATAGTGTAATATATTTATTGATATAATATATTTTTTGTTAATAAACATTTAACTTTGATTTGTCTATCCGTGCAAAGCCGGATCGGGGCCAGCCAGTTTATTTATATTTTCAATAGACGAAATAATATTTGTGAATATTAATTAGGTGACTTCCTTGCTAATTTTTAAATAGCGTCTATTTAAACTCTTTTAACGAAAATAAGAAGAAACTACATAAGATATATAATTTTTAATGACACCCCAAAACGTGTTCTGGGGACCATGATCGGTGCTAATTTACTAATCCCGATCTTAGGTCTCATCATAAGTCATTGCAATAGCTTATCTTTATTTTGGAAATTCGTTAACAAGTGATTTGAAAGAAAATGTAATTTTCTTTGAATTTTTATGAATTTGTTACTTTCTCCCCTCCATAAGTAGTATATGGAGAAAGTATTGTTTTCGTCCAAATTTTCGAGTTTGAATTTGTAGTGGAATTATATGTTTTGGTGCTGCCTGAACACAAAAATATTTTTAGTGGAATTATTTGTTTTGGTGTTCCTTGGACATAAAAAAGTGTTTTTTTGTGTGATGTCTGTCCGTGTGTCTGTTGGGATGTGTACAGAGCTGGAGATCATACCAACGGTCCGATTTTGATGAAATTTGGTATGTAAGTGTAGTTTTGGAATATCTCCAGGCATTTTTCTCATTTTTTAAAATTTTTGATTTTTAAGGGGTTTTACCCCCCAAAATTTCTCTCAAAAACGGCTCTAACGATTTTGATAAAATTTGGCTTATTTGTAGCCCTTAATGTACCCTACCATATGCAAAAAACTGCATCTTTCTAAAAATTCTCGTTTAGGTAATGATGATAATAATAATAACTGATTGTTGGGGTTTTTTGTCAAAAACAGGGTAGTTTTTCAAAAATGTTCAAAACCTTTTTTTGTACATCTATACAGACCTAATTGACATGTTTGGTGCAAATTTGTTCGAAATCTATCAAATAGTTTTAATAATAATAATAATATTATATAATAATATAATATGGATGTGTGTTACATGCATCTAATATTTTCCTGGTATGTCCTACTTTCAATTCTAAATAACCACCTCCTATGCTACTCTTGGGAAGGTATAAAGTTTCAACTGGGAGACATTATGTGGCAGTTATCTGGTACCGTTTATTATGTGTTGTTATCAATAGATGATGGCCCTTTCTAATACTTTGTTGCCGTTTCCAGGTGCTCTGTGCATAGTGATAGGCCTGATCATAACGACCGTAGACATCCTTTACCCTCATCGCTTCTCCACCATACTGGAAGTGGACTACGACACGCCTTACGACAGACACGTCATCATAGAAGAGAGCCACGACAAGATGAGGCACGGGAAGAAGACCGGAGGACTGGAGGAACCGCCGGGTCTTGGACGGAGGATATTAAGGTAGGATCTTGGTGGTAAGGTCGAGGCAATTTTATTAAGGCTCGGGTCCCTAAATTCAAAACGGCCAAAAAGGATACCAATTTAAATGTTAAAATAACCTAACCATACCTTCATTTTTAAGCCTGTTTTTGTGTTATCTTCGTCAAGAAACGAAAGCTGTAATTTTTTCCTTAAAGTGAAACAGATTGTGGGTGTTGATTGCTTAGGATTTTTGCAATATCTCTTTTTGCAACTGAGTACAAAATTAATAAAGTTTACTGTTTATATCATAAGTTTGTGAAAACAATAAAACGGCTTTTGAAAATGTATTCAGCAACCAACATCCGCATATGACAGTACTTAATTTTTTTTTTTAAATTATTAAATTTACTCCACGAATTAACGGAAAAAATTACTTATTCTGTAGCATTGCTCTTATCGGAATCAGATTCAATATGGCGGACAGGGTATCCTCCCTTTAAGGGGTTTCTTCACTAAGCACTATTTACAAAATGGCAAATCGCTAGTGTAATACAAATTAAAGGTCGGCTCTAGCAACCTGCGACACCCTATATAGCTGCGGTAGGTTACGCGAACATTGCTCATCCTAAATCCATTTAAAACCCGCAATTATTCAAATAGCGTTTTTTTTAAATACCAAACTCTTGGGGACGTAATTCTTCATCCGAATGGCTTGGTAATTTTTCGCTATAATTAATAGTTACAACATAAAAAATATTAAAAATCAATGTTTTAAATTGTTAATAAATACTAAACAAAATATTTTTCTTGGTTTTGAAAAAGCCATTTGCATGCATATTGACCATAGCTTTAAAATGACATATCGTTTATAATTTTCCGATCAAAAATAAAGGGAAAATTTGGATTTTAATTTAACATTGGTGTTATGGAGTATCAGCCAACATGGCGACAGCTAGAGCCGACCCCCTGAATAAAACTGAGTTCAGAGCTTATTTTTATAGAGTTGGGATTGACTGTCTCGGTAAATAATTAGCATGAGTCAGGGAAATACAGGAGGTTTAATTAGTGAATTTCAATATTGACTCATATCTATGCATATAAATCAAATTGAAGCGTCTGTGTGTGAAATAAATACTTCTTTCTAAGCTCATATGATTAGTCATACTTTCCTACCACCAAAACCTAAACATGCACATGATGTTTATGTTTTGTCTGTGTCTGTTTGTCCGGGCTAATCTCCGGAATGGCTGAACTAATTTTGATGAAACTTTCATTTGCACGAAGAGGACGTTTCAGAAGTTAATCTAGGTAACTTTTTATCCCGGAAATGTAGGTTTCCTATTGCAAAAAAAAAATAAAAAAGTAAAAATTCTGAAGAAAATTAGAGGTTTTGTGAAAGGACGTGACACGCGACCATTATAAATAAAAGAACCGATTTTTTTATCAAAAGCTTAACGCTTTGACAAGGTCGTCTGTGTTTTAGTTTACTGTATACGCTGGTTTAACCGTTAAATATACATCAAAATAGTACGCAATAATGTGAAATGTAGTCATAGATGTTAAATACCCCTCAAAACCTGATTTGTAATTCTCATTTTCGTTCGGGAGTTATGCGTAACAAACTGGCGGAAAACGGGATCTTTAGCGTTTATTGGTGAATAGCTTATATATTACGTAGGCCTAAAAGGGGTACATAGATCGATTTGGGCGAAGCTCACTGTGCATTTTTGGGCCTTAGAACTCGGAATAAAAATCTTTTGAAGTGTAAACTTCTATTGGCGCACCAACACTACGTTTTCCGATGTGAGTGGATCGAAGCAGCGTGTTTGTGGAAGCTGGAGGCTTATAGTCTGCAATGAATACTTAAATTATAGTCTGTATGAAGTAATCTGTCCTTTGGATCCCTCGGCTACCTGAGGCTGGCACGGGTCAAACCCCAGCCCTCGCTTCCGCCCGCAGCTGATTCCTTAATGTGTCTCGCTTCTGCATCCCCACTAGGAAATTAACTTTCTTTTCATGATCATAATTTGCAAATTTCCATCGAATATTTGAAAAGTAGATGAAAAAATAAGAAGAATGATAACAAACACGACATAATTTAATAAACAAATCAAACAATATAGGCGCAGCCTGTTTGTGTGCAGTAACAATCAAGTTGGTTTTTTGTAACGATATTAAATTCAATGTTGTCAAAAATGTATACATAAAAATATTATTAAATAATATAGTATTGAAATATAGTTTATTAGTTATATGTTTTTCTCAACAAAGCTCAACAAATTAGAAGCTTAATTACTTTTCAAATAAAAGTAATTTCAGTAGATTTTGATAATTTATGACGAAAAAATCTACTATATTGTGGAAGCATGTACTCGCCGAATTTGTGTTCCTATTCGAGTGTTTAGCCTGCACTCTAGTGGTTATCACATCAACTGGCGGCTCGAGGAGGAATACTAGAAAAATAACATAACCTTTAATTTTGAATGTGTGAGAGAAAACTGTGTTTAATAACACATATTCACATATACTGTCAGTATGTTTACAGTCAGGGTTACGTCTGTAACCCTATATAGTTTCCGCCTTTATGAAGCCGTCCTACACTTGCTAGCGGAAGTATGAAACGCACATAAACTCAATGCTAGTCGTGTGTAGCTCTCTGCGAGAGCTGGGGTCAACTAAGAAATATTTGTTCACTCCTGCCAGGCCTTAACGATTTTAGTAGTAGGCCTACTTCCACGGTAGATTGTAATTGCTCTGTACATCTATTGAAACTCGTATAACAATGTTATTTCCCACAGGAGGCTGTCCTCGAAGAAAGAAGAGAACAACAGAAGCGTAAGAGGAATGGAGAACAGGGGATTTGAAATGGATCCTCCCAAGTCCCCTTGGCGATATCCTCTACACCGTCCAGCGCTCCAAGCGGCGTTCAAGCGAAGCATCTCCCAGGACTCTCAGTCCAGCGCTACGTCCAGCCTTGCGATGGCGGCGTTCCTCAACAACTCCGACCACGGGCCTATTGTACATACAGATCCTTCTTTCAGGTAATAGTTATAACTCGGGCACCAACTATCAGATTGAGGTGAAACGTTTATTCGTGTAGACAGCACAATTGTACGTGTGTAATGTAGTGTTTTTCTTGCAGTTTCAAAATTGGGATTGGAAGTGACTGAAAAATATAATTGTTTGGACAATGTTGTTCTCATTTCCAACATCTGCCAGCTGTTTGTGTATCCATCAGTGTGTTCTGGTCTCCTTGTATGCATCTGTGAGTTGGCCACTCTCCCAATATTTTTTCCTTGCCCTGCCTCCTTATTGCTTTGCAATGGTTGGCATACCCCAGAATCTGAAAGGCCTGCTTTGAAGAAGGTGGTTGGATACATCTTCTTCCGCCTTCAGAGCCGTAGACCAGTTTTAACACGTTCACTATTACGCAAATTTTGTATTTCCTGTGCTAGGAGCTAGCCGTTTATATTTATAGTCTAAATGAGTAGAAATTACTGTATTTTTGAACATTTCTACGTAATAACATTGAAGAAACAACACTATAAGAAGTGAAACCTAATGGGCTATAAGCGGACGCTTGCATGTTAGTTCATTTCGAAGTCACTCGGAGCGCCACTAGTCTTTTGCTGCTCCTTTAGACGAAACTGACATTATAGGCAGAGTTTAAATTTCGCCGCACCACCAGACCGCGAATATATCTGCCTCTTGCACTGTCTGGCACAAACTGCTTTGACCTCCTTTCAACATCCCCAACGAAGAGAATAATTTAGTTTTCGTTTTGGAGGGAGCAAGCACATGTTTCCATATTTGGCGCACGTTGCAACTATATTATACAGTACTATTAAACAATTATTTATTATTGACTAGCTGGCCCGACCCGGCTTTGCACGGATAGACAAATCAACCTGATACTAATAATTAGCCCAAGTGTTTTTGTTCATTGTAAAAAAAAATAGTTCATTTTAGGCCTAACCTAAAATTATATTCAGTTTTTGATACAAATCAGTTGTTGATCAAAATCAGCTGTTTTAAGTTTTTCAACGAACAGCTGTTTTTTGTGCCCCTGATAAAATCAAAAGAAATCTTTCTTCTTCTTCCTTAAGATTGACCTTCCATAAGATTAACATTGAAACTTTGAGGGCCACTGGGGCGTAGCCCTAATGTCCTAGGACTTCGGTAAATGGTCTAAAACCTTCCCAGGGTTAACCTGTGTTACTATGCAAAATTTCAAAGCAATCGGATGGACGGTTTGGTAACGCATAAAGGACAAACATACAGACAAACGTACATACATTGAATTTTATATATATAGATAATGTTTTTAATAACCAAATTATAAAATGTGACATAAATTTAATATTATTTTTAATGAATTAAAAACAATTTTAAGTAGTAAATGATTTTTTTGTAACTTAACGTAAAAATGTTATGTCAAATACTGTATAAAAATTATCTTAAATCTCCAATTAACATTATTTGAACATGGGGTTTTCCTGAATTTGATTTGATAATCTATTACTGTAAAATATTGTAAAGTCTTCTAAGTTTGTTTTGTTGAAAAAATATCCCATACAAGGTAAATGTAAAATATGCATGCAACAGTAATTAACAAATAAACACTTTATTTCGTAAAATCGGACTTAAAATTGGTAAAATATTTAACGAAATATACAAAAACTTAGGTAAAATTGCAAAACAGTTTTTGTTTTGACACCAAACATATATATTTCAGCCTTTCTCAAATAAGGTGTTAGATTGTTCATTACTGCTTTTGGGATATATTAAAGCTTATAAAAAGTATTGTTTTCCAGGCAATACTTATGACAGTTTGGCGAAAAAGCTCTAAAAGATTTAGTTTTATGGTCAATATTTTGAACTGGGAGAAAAAAAACAGAAATAAATAAATAATAATAATCTTTATATATAAACTTTTTACAATCGATCACGTAAGCAACAACTAAAATAATTCAAAGCAAAGTATGGTACACATAGACTACGAAATAAGTATACCGAGTGTTCCATAACTAGGTGTACGCTTATTCTTCGCGTAAGGGATTGAGCTACCGTAATGTAAACAAGTAGCACGGGTTATGAGCTTCGCTTCGCTCGCAGCGTAAAAACTCGTGAGTATGAACTGAATAGAAAGAGCAACTGTCAACTATTGTCGCGAGCACAGAATAAAGCGGGAGATAGATTGGCGCTGTTGCCAGATATGGGACTGGCAAAGCGAGGAACGGTCGAGAATCGCTCGCTCTGCGGCACGATCTGGCAACACTGAGCGCCCAGTGTTACCTAGTCCGAGTGTCACTCCGACAACTTCTATTTAAAATTTGTAAATACAACTGTTCTCGTTTTGAGTATAACGGTTAAATGTTTGCAAATATTTGTAAATAATGGGAAGTAAAGTTGTTCGCGTCCATGGAACCCGTTAAACCTCACGTGCTTCCCGGGTGGTGCTAAATGAACAACAGTTAAACAAATAATTAACCAAATCAAATCATTCAATATTTTCAACCCGTTTATTAAAAAATCTAATATTATTAGATTTATGTATCTATTTAGTAGATTATTATTAGTAATTAACTAGGGGAAGCTGTTAATTGTAAATTCAAAAATACTATACAACTTACCACAATGGTTTGAATTCCTTAATTCCTTTTTGAATTATTAATCCCTATTTGAAGTAGTAAAATGACACAATGAGAAGGCTTAAGCTTAAAATTGAAATACAGTTGTATACAATAGCTTAAACAAGTTTTTCATTATGTTTTGTACGCACGTTAAAAATGTAACCGCAATAGATAATTACATTTAAAAATTTAGTAATTTGTCGTTTTATTGATATCAAAAATTTTAAAAACGTCACACTTAAGGTTTAATAATTAATTACTTTATAAATGTTACATTTGTGTTTAAATGTATAGGCAAATAACACAACAACTAGATCAGCTGTCCGATTATTAAAAGCGCGTAGTTAGACATTTTACTAATAATAAATCAGCTGTTAATTGTAAATACAAAAATACTATACAATTTACCACAACGGTTTGAATTCCTTAATTCCTTTTTGAATTATTAATCCCTACTTGAAGTAATAAAATGACACAATGAGAAGATTTAGGCTTCAAATTGAAATATATGTTATGAGCGTACGTTGAAAGATTCTCTCAAAGGGCGAGCTTCTAGACAAAAATAAATAACGTGGGGAATTTTTAAGATTTTATAATTTGTATTTTTTAACAAACTTAAAATGAGGAAATGATAAATTTTATATTTTTGGGGATGTTTGGGCTTCATATTGGTACATTTGTCATGAGCCTAACTGGTGACGCCCAAACTAATGGATCTTACACAAATTTCTCCCATTCAAATAACATGGCGTAATTTTAAAATGTCCAGTTGTTAAAATAAACACAATTTATTGGATTTTTATATATTGCTGTAACTCTGCAGTGTAAAACGAATAAAATGAAATTTTTTTTACAAATTGGTAGAAAAATACCGACGTAATAGGCCGATAATATACTTCCCCAACGATAATTCAATAATTACAAAGCAAACGCATAAAAAACGCATACGGTACACGTGAAGCACAAACCTAGAATAACGGTCGTTACACAATTAACATTGATAATTCAATAATTACGATAATTATACAATAATTCAATAATTTATATAAAAGGAAATCTATAAGAGATATAGAAGGGTACTGTAAGCGGCGTAAATGTTCTGAATTTTTAGCTCTTTCGATTGAGCTATCAACCAACCTCGTCCTTTTTATTTTTTCAAATAAATACAAAAAAACGAAAAAATGCATAAAATTAGAATTTTTATAGCCTCGAATGTTACAAAAAAAATCATTGCTTGATGACATATCTAGAGATAAAAAATAAACACATTTTTTTTAAAAATCTTCACAATCGGTCCATTAGGAGAGGCTGGGCGATTGGAAATAGGTTTTCGACAAAAATCATTTAATAATATAGATTATTATTTGAAAATATAATTAATTATAACAAAATACTACGAGATGCTCTTCTCTTTCAGTTATTGTTTTCTCACTTTAAAATAGGATTTACAAAACTTTTATAAATTAACGAAATGATTTTCAAACGCAATAAAAAACAAATACTAAAATATACTTTATTATGAAAACTAATGAATAAAAACGTGAATCCAGAATATTTTTACTGTCGTTAATCAACTACATTAAAAACCAAAACGGGTTTTTGGAGACAAAACATGTTTAAACAACAATTTTAGTTTTTGTAATTTCCTACAAGTTTCCCGCTGACGAAACATCGTAACTTGAAAAATTAAAAAATCCTCGCTTACTGAAAATTTTATGTCAGATGATTCTTGAATTAAAGTAAGTTTGCATTTTACTTTTTCAATGTAGGCCTATACAATTACGTAAAAATATATTTCATGTAGAAAATGAGATGGGTAGAATACCACATCTTTCCTCTAAAACCTGTTTTTTTTTTTTTTAATTAAAGATAACTCAACCCATAGGCTAAGTCACCTAAGGAGAGCATAGCAGTTGTTTACGTTTACGCATCGACAAAACTATTTGGTCTCTGTGAAGTTGACACTAGGGGAGGGCACGTAATGTACAGTCCCAATAAAGAAGGTACAGTCCGAGCGGCGATACTGCTGGCGGTACCTGTTGGCCTCGATCCAAACTAGGCATTTTCGACTGTTGAAAAGTTTTACCTCTGATAACATGGGGGTTTCGCTTCTTATAGTGTTGTTTCTTCAATGGTAATAATCACTTATATTTACTACGTCCATAGCACGTAGGCTTATAATTAGCGTGCGAAGCACGCAATGCACTGTGTACTGAAAATACCCCCAATATGCGGGTAGGCGTACGAAGCACACAATGCATTGTGTATTGAAAATACTCCCAATACGGGGGTTGGCGTGCGGAGCACGCAATGCATCGTTTATTGAAAGTACTCAAAATATTGGGGTTGGTGTGCGAAGCACGCAATGTATTGTGTATTGAAAATACTCCCAATACTGGGGTTGGCATGCGAAGCACGCAATGCATTGTGTATTGAAAATACTCCCAATACGGGGGTTGGCATGCAAAGCACGCAATGCATTGTGCATTGAAAGTATGCCCAATAAGGGGGTTGGAGTGCGAGCGTCGGCCACTTCTCATAGAGTTCAGTGTCAAGCACACCAAGTTAGTACCCCAGGCAGGAGCCCTCACTTTCCAGAGCCAGATGTTTCTATGACAAGGTCCTTCTTTCCTATAGACGGGACCCCGAACTTGGGTTTCGGTATGGTTGAGTTATGAATCTTCCTCACTCAACCACTGAATCGCCAGTATATTCTGTATTTTACTTTCTTTACCATATACGTAGTATATGGAGAAAGTATTGTTTTTGTCCAACTTTTCGAATTTGAATTTTTAGTGGAATTATCTGTTTTGGTGCTCCCTGAACCCCCCAAAAAATGTTTAGGGGAATTATCTGTTTGGTGCTCCTTGTTTTTTGGTATGTTGGTGTTGTTCTGGAATATCTCCATGAGTTTTTTCATTTTTTCAAATTTTTGATTTTTAATGCGTTTTACCCCCCAAAAATGTCCAAAAACGAGAAAAATCTAAATTTCTCAAAAACGGCTCTAACGATTTTGATAAAATTTGGCTTATTTGTAGCCCTTAATGTACCCTACCATATGCAAAAAACCACATCTTCCTAAATTCTCGTTTAGGTAATAATAATAATAATAATAACTGATTTAGGGGGTTTTTGGCCAAAAAGGAGGTTGTTTTTCAAAAATTTTCAAAACCTTTTTTCGTGCATCTATACAGGCCTAATTGACATGTCTGGTGCAAATTTGTTCGAAATCGATCGAATAGTTTAAATAATAATAATAATATAATATAGACGTGTGTTACATGCATCTAATATTTTCCATGGTAACATTTTCCTACTTTTGTAATTCTAAATAACCACCTCCTACGCTACTCTTGGGAAGGTATAAAGTTTCAACAGGGAGAAAGTATTTGGCAGTTATCTGGTACCGTTTATTTTTTAAATACTTCTCTCACATGCAATAATTGTAGCAGTAATGAAAAGCAATTAAAAGTAAATTTTAATACGCTCATGCAAGTAAGGTTGCAGAAGGGATAGACAGCCCGGTAAAAGAACCAATCGATCAGATAAAATTTTGCAAAATTGTTAAGTAATCTTAGATGATCAACTACCGTAACTAATGTAATATGCCTTCTTTATAGATTTTTATATTTGAATTGATCTTTTCCAGGAGACCGGGCCCCATACCTGAACACGGCCCAGCAACTAGGCAAGTGACTATGTGGTGACCGTGATTCGTAGCAACAATGTTTAACTTATTTTAGTTTTAATTTAATTTTAATACTGTTAAGTTGGTATCAACGGACTCACAATGTCCACAAACAAATGGGGTGGAAGAAAATCTGCGAAGTTGGTAGTGCTGTTTCGATAGGCTTAATTTCGAGTTATCAAGGGATTGAATTTAACTAGTAATGTTGAATTTGTCCTTCTTATTCCTCTTAATGCCCTCCAGCTATGGGCATAAGTTTTAATAGTGAGAAGTGTTAGCAATCTCAGAACAAAACATTTTCATATTGCTGGATGAAGTCTTACCTGTGTCAAATTTTGTTGATTGCAAACGTTTTTCCTAAATATGGAAACATGATTGTAGAGGATTAAATTAGATTATTTGAAAACATAAAATCGTTGGGACAATTTTGTTATCTACTGATTGTTTATTTGAGTTTTTTTCTCAAAATTTACTGTTGAACGGACATGGCTAAAATAACAAACTGGTGAAAAGATTTTTCAATTTTCGAGACAGAACATACGCATTGTAAGAAAATTAAAGTTAAAAATTACGTGACCCTGACGCGCTACGGCTTTTTAAGTGTCAAAATCGGATTTTCCCGTACCCAAAACAGACAAAACGATACCCCTCACTGTATTTTCAAAATGGTGACCCAAAAACGTGATCCCGACACTCTACGACTTTTTAACTGTCAAAATCAGTATTGCTACGAGAATGAATTTTTTTAGAGTTTTTTCTAAAAAAATATAAATGCAGGATGTTATTCTGCACATTTTGTTTTTTACGTGACCTTATAGCTCGCACGGTTCCCCCAAAATCGATTAAAACGTAAAATACCGTAAAAGTACCCGGTTCAAAGCCACGTGGTAGATTCTATCGTAGGGTTGGCGTGCGAAGCACGCAATGCATTGCGCATTGAAGATATTCCTAATGTGCCGAATGACGTGCGAAGCACGCAATGCACTGTGTATTGAAGATACTCCCAAAATGCGGTGAATGGCGTGCGAACCATTTTGCAGCTATTCAGCACCGTCGTGAATATTCCTATTTCCCAAATTGTTGGTTGAAACCCTAAAACATAGGCTTGTAAACTTAATTTGGAAAATAAGGGTGGCCAATGTGGACGAAAAAT
>JAGFPH010007535.1:34749-45532 GCA_018207615.1 Philaenus spumarius | reverse complement strand
AGGTCCTGTATAGCCCATCACACATTTTTGTAACACCCTGTATAACAGGTGTTACAGAATTAATATCGGGGTTTAAGGCTTTCTAACATTTATTAGATCTAACTTATAATTATAAATAACTAGTAAACCCCCGTGAAAATCACAGGCAGATTAATTTTATAGCATTCAAAATTTTATAAATGGTGCCTAGTAAATTTATAGGGCACCAGTAAACCCCTGGGTAAAAGTAAGGTATTTCTCTAGGTTTGGTTGAAAACGTGTTTAAATTGACAATTTCTTGGCGATTCACCTCATAACTAACATTAGGGGGTAATGTTTTGAAAATACGCCCTAAAAAACTTTTAAAACGCACATTTTTTACCCCTTTACCCCTCCCACCCCCAAACCCGACGCTATATCGGAGGAGACGTTTTACCACATTTAGAGCAAAGGGTAATGAACAACTTCAAACAATGAGTCCTTTAAATTTTTTTTTCCAGTTTGGGTCTAATTTGACTGTACTAGAGAGTGTTGCGTGGTTCCGCTTTTCAATGTTGACAAGTTTCAACCACCGGAGGAGGAAAGGGCATTGAATTAGACAAAGAACTTACCTCAATTCCAGGCACTTCAAACAGGTGCCGGATATAATATTTTTAGGTATTTATTATGTTAGTTTGCTAAATATAAATTGTTTAATGTAATGTAATTTGATGTTATGGTATGTAACTGTACCCTAGTACTAACAACTTAAAATTTTCAACTACTTAGTTTTTCTTTACTTTCTATAATATTACTTATTTCTTGGAAGTGTAACCGAAATTCAAACAGCTGTATCTCAGAAGCTATTCATGGTAGAAATCCCATTTCGGTCACATATTAAAGTTATATTTCTCTACTTTAAAGTTAGTCCTTATCAGTTTTACTGAAAACCCCTTGTATCACGGTGAAAAAATACAAATGCTATCTAAAAACTAACAATTTTTGAAAATTTGCTTGAAATTTCAATGGCTGCAACTCGAAAAGTATTATCCTCAGGAAGATGATTTTCATTTTAAATGGTGTTAAATTTACTGTTCTTTAAAAAAGGGTTGAATGATTTTTTTTTTGTCAAACCAGTCCTTCATACTAAACATTAGAAAAAATAGAACAAGGTATAAAATGTGGGGTTTTCGTCGCCAGTGGCGCACGCGGAGCACTTGTATATATTAGTGCTACATATAAACCACCTCTACAGTAGCATTAACTGTTCAAAATGCTTTCTTAAATTTATTGAAGCACTTTTAATAACTTAAATGTCTATATTTGACCTATTTAGTGATTTTCTTAGGTGCAAAACTATTGGTTTTGCTTATTTGAATCACCATTTTTGTTCATTTACCAATCAAAATGCTATTTACTCATAAACCAACAACTATACGACTATAAACGTAATGACCTTTTTTAAAGCTCATATTTTATGGAGTAAATTGTCGAAAGCTTTTCATGATCAGTGCCAATAACAATAATCAGATATAAAATTGCGTCAGGCTTTCCACGCATACCCAACCAACTTCAGATCCTGGACTAATTTATAAACAATAAGTTCTGAAACTATTTGATCAGACCTGAAATACATGTAAAATTTTCTTAAATAGAGTGTCAACCTAAAACAATACCTGCACTTCAAATGTTTGCAAAGAAGATCCATCTTTTTTGAAGACAAACTGCCCGAAGAAGTGAACATCGTTGTTGCTATTCTCGTCCGTCAGGCCCTGTACAACAGAAAACATGATTTTACTGAGTAGGCTGTTGTGTTCAATTCATCAGAACATTGTATTTTAATAACACAGGTTATTTTAAGTACAACAATTTAAGAAAAAGTAAATACGTGCGGTGGTAGTATAGAACGAAGTTCATCACGCCTTTTCTTCAATTCTTTTACCAGCCTCAACGGAAACATCATACACACATAATTTTAATCTTTCAATTGCCGTATATTATTAGTTTTTTTTTTTTTATATACAAATATTTACTGTTTCCATACGTTTAATGTTATTATAATAAAGATGTAGAATAAATTATAACATCAAAGCTAAGATGGTAAACACAGTTAAATGTACATTCATTGTAAATACATTCAATAAACATAAAATGTTGGTTCATCAGTGCAGTCCTAACTTAAAATTACTGTGTGTATGTTTAATTTTGTTTACCTGTCTTAACGGCAACATACATACAATGATTTTAGGTTAGGCCTAGCCTTAAATAACTTTCTAGGCTTAACCTAAAATTATTGTATGTATGTTGCCGTTAAGGCAAGTAAAATAAATTGAATATGCATACAATAATTTTAGGTTAAACCTAGACTGACGAACGAACCTTTATATTTTTATTGTTTCTTGTTTCTTGAATGTAGGGTAGGCCCTATTTACATTCATTGCCATAGCAACCAATTTTGTAACGCTTTTTCGTTACTCGTATTTTATATTTGTCATTGCCATAGCAACCAATGAATAACACTTAATAACTCCTACCGCAACCCGCGTTAAGAAACTTTATTCCAAAACTGCTCTTTCAAGTAGAAATTAATGCATGTGGAGCCTAGGCATTGTGCTCCCAAAACTTTGCAGGGCTACTGTTTTAAAATAATAAAAACTACGGCTATTGTTCGACTAATTAACAACAATACAAATTCAACAACCATCGTTTCCAAACAACTTTAAACTTGGATTAAGCTATTATAATTACAAACCCAAATTGAAAACTCGTTGGGCGCTGAGTCGATCTCTCCTGTTGGTGACAGCGACTTGGGAAGATGTTCCAATGAAACATTGGTCACGTAGATGTTTGCAATCAGCTGTATCACTGCGCAAGCTTGTTGCCCCTTCACGGCCCAGCACTCGCCGGGCATAACTGATGTCTGCAACAAATGCAATGATATGAACAACTTACATTATATTCAGATTTATAAATACAGGGTGTCCCATAAGTAAAGTGCCAATATTCGGGGAATGGTTCTATGGGTCAAAATAAGAAAAATAAACGGTACCAGGAACTGGCACATACTTTCTCACAAACATATTTAAATTATTAAACAGATTCACTGCGACTTGTAGGGTGGGGTAGGAGAGGTGATTTTTACTAAAGTTGGAGATTAACTAATAACTATTATTATTATCTAGAGAGAAAACTATTCGATCGATTTCGAACAAATTTGCACCACACGCGTCAATTAGGCCTGTATATATGCACGAAAAAAGTTTTTGAAAAACAACCCCCTTTATGGCCAAAAAAACCCCCAAAAAATCAGTTATTACTATTATTAGCTAAACGAGAATTTTTAGAAAGTTGCGGTTTTTTGCATATGGTAGGGTACATTAAAGGCTACAAATAAGCCAAATTTTATCAAAATCGTTAGAGCCGTTTTTTTTTATTAAAAAATAATAATTGATTTTTTGGGGGGTTTTTGCCAAAAAGGGGGTTGTTTTTCAAAATTTTTTAAAATTGTTTTTCATGCATCTATACAGGCCTACTTGACATGTCTGGTGCAAATTTGGTTGAAATCGATCGAATAGTTTTCGCTCTAGCTTTGTAGACATGCATACCAGACATACGTACAGACATACAGACATGCATACATACAGACATTCAGACAGACATTTTGTACAAACCACTTTTTTTGACTCAGGGGGTCCCAAAACGGATATTTCCACAAAAATCTCAACATCGATTTTTTTTGCGATCACCATACTTTTCTATCTACTATAGTATAGTGAGAAAGTAAAAGTTCAGATAAACACAGACCCGAAAACGCTTCGTTTTCTAGATATCCGCCATTTTGTTTGTTGTACAAAATAATTATTATCTAAAGAACGGTTTGACTGATTAAGTTCAGACTTGTCATGAAGTTTCACCTAACAATGATATATCTCAAGAAAAATAAACGATTAAATCCAATGATGAGTTTCAAAATGGCAGCTGTTTGAAAATTTCAAACCTAAATTACTCAGAAACCATACATTTTAACAAAAATTACAAGATACCATTATTTTAGCCCTTTTGATTCCCAAAAGAAAGGTCAAACTTTCTTTCGAATGACAAATTATAGTGTTGAAAACCCAATAAAATTTCCTTTACTTATTTCAAAACGGTCGGTTAAATTCTGTGGACCGAAACAGATATTTTCAAATGTGTTCGGGAGGCATCTTCATCTCAAACCCACCTGAATTTTTACCGTCCCAATTACGCACTACAATACTATACTCACCTGAAGTATTGCTTTCGCTTTATTCGTTTGGGCACAGAGAGCCACACCAAAGAACGACAGTACGGGAGCTCCAGGGTTGTACGTCTCTGTGTTCTTTGTCGACAGGATTTTCCCACCTGTAGAAAGAGTACACAGTGAATAACAGACCACCATTTCAGCATGTACAGTGAGCAAAGACAAATGAATAGGCGTAAATTTACTATTCGACCCTACGCCAACAGAAAGGCAAGAATAAAAAATTTGGAAAACGATTGACCCTAAAGGCCATCCCTGTAACTTCCCGCTAAGTTTAATTACAAAAGTATGATGAAAGTTTGATAAACACTATTATCAAAAATTTTGAACTGCCATAACTTTTGAATGAATCAACCGATTTTTATGCGATTTGCGGCAATAGATGCAGTTTTTTAAGTCCATTGAAAAAATCAACAACAAAAATTTTTCAGATGAAAAATTTCGGAGAAATTGAGGAAAAACACTTTTTTTGATTTTCTTTCGTTCACGATATCTCGCGAATGAATCAACCGATTTTTATGCGATTTGCGGCAATCGATGCAGTTTTTCGAGTCCATTGAAAGAATCGAAAACAAAAATTTTTCTGATGAAAGATTTCGGAAAAATTGAGAAAAACACTTTTTTTAATTTTTTTCGTTCACGATATCTCACGAACGAATTAACCGATTTTGACCGGACTGGTAGCGATCGACGTCGCTTTTCAAGGTTAAAAGCTGATTAGATTTTGGAATTGATCGGTAAAGCCGTTTAAAAGTTATTGTAAAAAAACCTGATTTGTAAAAGTTTTATTTCTTAGTTTTTTCGAAATTTCTCAGAACCCACCGGTCCGAATTGGTTGAAATTTTCAGGAAATCTAAGTTTGATGGAACTCTTTAGAACGCCGTTTGGTAGGATCCAATCGGTTAAGTCGTTCAAAAGTTATAATCGGGTCACATACTTACATACACACACACATACACACAGACAGGGTGACACCCACTCGGGAGTGATCAGGGAAGATTCCTAGGATCTCAAAACGTCGAGATCTGATGAATACTCGATTTTCGAAAAACGGGGTGAAACCAATAACTTCCCGATTTTAGAAAATTTTCAATTTTCTTAGCGGGAAGTTAAAAACCCTGAAGTTCTAACTTATACAGAATGTTACAAAAAGGTTGGGCTGGCTATGCAGATTCAGATTCTACATGCAAAAATAAGTCGAAAATGTAGTATAACATTTTGTCGATTTCGTCTTAGTTTAGCAGTAATCCGCCATTTTGTTTTTGTACAAAACTCACTTTAACTCTGGAAATAGATAAGATATCGATTTCAAATCTGGAATAAGCATTTTATATGTTACGATTAACATGTGTACCAAGCACAAAGAATTTATTTTTATAATTTTCAAAATGGCGGCCGTTACAAATTTGTAACGTGGAATATCTTGAAAACCGTTAACTTTACAAAAAATGTACAAGAGACAAAATACTGTATTTTCCTTTTTTAACGAGAGACAAAATGATTTTTTTTTGTAGTTTCAGTAGGTCAAAGGATAACCGAGTTATCGACAAAAAAAAGGGAAATATTTTGTTGCAAGTAACTTCACGTATCTACGCCGAGTCTGATGTCATTTTTAAGCAAAAGTTTATTTTATGTAAAATTTAAAAAAAAATCTGTTTAGTATTTTGTAAGAGGTAAAAAAAGAATTAATAATTAGGTTTTTTTAAATATATTATCTATTTAAATAACACAAAACAATTGCTGTACTTGAATTTGACTAAATCTATACAAGCAACGATAAAACTCATAAAACTAACTCAAAAGTACCAAGAATAGAAAATATTACCACTGAAAACGAAATAAAATAATTCGACCACGCAGCTAGACCGCTGACGTGAGTTGAGCAAATTTACAAAATTAAGTTTACAATGCCAATGTTTTATGGTTTCAATCAACAATTTGGGAAATAGGTCTACTCACGAAGGCGTTGAACAGCTGTCTGTGTGTACGCAATATATTAGTAGAATTTCTTTGCGCCTAGTGGCCTCGCGAGTTTGCACCACTTGGCTTCGAACCGGGTATTTTACATTTTGGTTGATTTTGGGGAAACCAAGAGAGCTATAAGGTCGACTAAAAAACAAAATGTGCAAAATAACATCCTACATTTATATTTTTAGAAAAAACTCTTCATTTAAAAACATTTCATTCTCGTAGTAAAAATCTCAAAAAATAGTTACTTCCTGTCAAAAAACGTACTTCCGGTTTTGGATTTTTTTTTTGCTAACGAACTTGTCCGAGCGACATAGACAACCAACACGTGTACCAAATTTGGACCAAATCGGACTTAAAATGCGGCCGCTAGAGTGCGAACACACACACACACACACACACACACACACACACACACACACACACATATATATATATATATGAATTTTAATGACACCCCAAAACGTGTTCTGGGGACCATGATCGGTGCTCATTTGCTACTCCCGACCTTGGGTCTCACCATAAGTGCCACTGCAATAGCTCATTTTTCCTATGGAAATTCGCTAATTAGGTCTTTTTTTGGTTTTTCGTTGATATAAAATATTATGAACGAATCACGATCTGTACTTCCAACGGGACATTTGTATAGAATTAAAAAACCTACAAAAATATTTTTATAGACCTCAATCGGACAGTTTCCCACCGATAAAAGTAGGAAAACCGCTTTGAAATTACTATTTTTCAAAAATTCAAGCGAGTAGAAAAAATCAACTCAATAATAATGTTTAGGGAATACATTACAATTTACCAGCCAGTTCCATAGCGTAGTCAGTCAGTCCTGTTTTATCGGAATCGTAGGACTCCAGTTGTGATTTCATCAACATCGTAATTTCTTTGTAGCTCTGTTGCGATAGTACAACACCTTGATCTAACCTCAATGCCATTTCTGAAACACACAAACCTTTGTTATAGCAAGTGTAAGGAGCGCCTACTTATTATGGTACTAAGGGAAACCCCTGCGTGCTCTGCACGCCAACCCCGTTGGAACCTTCTATACACGTAATCATGTTATGTTTTCTTTATAATAAAGGTGTAGGATTAACAATAACCCCATAGCTAAGATAGTAAATAATGTTACATGTTCAAATCAAATTATTTCGTATATCTTATAACAGCAGTTATAGGCTAATAAAGGTTAAAAGAACCAGCAACGCTCGTCGCTCAGGTCTACACTTTAATAAAAACCTAACCTAAAAGTTAGAAATACAAATAGTTGCTTCAACGTGTGAAATCAGGTAATGGAAATATAAGAGCAAACAGCTGTTTTATCTGTTATTTTATTCAATTGGTTGCTATGGTGATTCATCAGTCTAGACCTAACCTAAAAACTTTTTCCATAGCGCACAGAAACAGCTGATCGTATAAAAAGCTTATCAACACGTCATGTTTGCTTACATTCATTACCATAGCAACTTTACTTATCAGTTTATTATTCTTCAAAACCAACAGCTTTTTTAGGTTAGATTGACCAACTTAAAGCAAACAAAAACAAAAATCAACTAATGCTTACTATATTTTAAATTAATTCAAACATTGGTTGTTACATATTATATATAAAACAGCTGATTTGTATAAAAAACTGAACATATTTTTAGGTTAGGCCTACAATGATTCAAAACACGTTTATTTGCAACCAATTGGGCTAGTTTAAAATCAGGTTTTTTACAAGTCTTTATAACTAGGCCTATCAGTTTTTTTTTAGATTTGGTAAAAACAAACAAAAGGTTTATTGTATTATCTATAGGCCTAAACGTTTACAAAATCCAAATTAAATATGTGTTTTATATTCTTTAGCAGTATAAAAACCATTTTACAATTCGATTAATAAAGTCAATGTAATGAAATGGAATAACTACCTTTTAAATTAAATTAAGCAATAGCAAAGCATTGCTGGGTCCACTAGTATTGAAATAAAAAATGTTTTTATCAAATTGAATTATAGCCTATGTTACTCAGGGATAGTGTAGCTTTTTATCAGTAGTCTAAAACTATTTTTTCAATCGGTTCAGTAGTTCCAGAGATTACCCCCTACATACGAACAAACTAATTTTACCTCTTTATAATATTTGTATAGACAGGGAGATTTTGTAATTCACAGAGATAATTTAGGGAGAAGTCCTATGGATCAAAATAAAGATGTCCGGAAACCTTTCTTTTACCAGCTATCCGCCATTTTGTTTTTCTTACTACATAATTTATATCTTTACAACGGCTCGTCCGATTGAGTTGAAACTTTGCACGTTACTCGTCAATGTAAAGATCTAGTTTGAAGAAAATAATCAACTTTTTCCAAGGACACGTTTCAAAATGGCGGTCATTCAAACATTTTAAATGTAAATAACTTAAAAACCTTAAATTTTTATAAACAAAACTGTCAAGAGTCAATTTTTGTAACCCGTTTAGTTTCTTATGGAATGGTATAACAGCATCCAACTTAATTAGCTAGTCATGCAAACTAATTATTGCCCACGCTTTGTTTTTTGGGATATTGAGCACGTCAAACTAATGGAAGTGGTTTTACAAGTTACCCTTTATTCGATAGTTTTGACAGTTATGGTATATTTAAAACCCGGAGTATGACCTCAGAACCAGACCACTTTTTACTTTATGTTTTTTGGGTCGCTGATTCCATCAAATACAGGAAAAACTGAGGAAACGAGTGCCAATGCATACTCTTCGTAGTTTGGAATACTTTTTTTTACGTTTTCAGCCGATGATGTTCATCAGAAATACCGATACAGAAAGTAGTCTTTCATTTCAGCTCGTTTTATCTGTTTTCCCTGAACTTGAACGCATGTTGGGGGGTAGTTTGCACCCCCAAGGAGTTGAAAACCACTTCGGATAAACTCGTGACTCCGTTCATTTCACTTCAAACAAAAAGGAGAAGAAACATTTTATTTTCCGTCATTTCCTTATTTTTCGTCACATTAGGGGTAGTTTCACCCCCTACCCCTAATGTATTTGATTTCCCCTTGTGGTGCATTTCTTGGTCGGTTTCTACGGGGCTACTAAATTTCAAAATTTTAATCATAATTTGTGCATTCCATAGCATTATTAGGTGTCATTAACGTTGTTGTGAAAAAAATCCTAAAAAGGGTGTTTTTTTGCATTTTTAGGGGTGACGTCACGATTTTAGAGCCACGGGACCCCGATGTTTCTGAATCAGCGACCCAAAAATCATAAAGTGCAAGTGGTCTGGTCCGTGGGCATTTCCTGTGGTCATACCCCGCGTTTCAAATGGATTAACTTACTACACACTGCTACCTTCTACAGCCATCCTTCCTAGTAACGCAGAAGTTAATATTAAATATTAAAGCTAGCATTACATTTACTTAAAACAATATATTTCTCAGAGTTTATCCTAAAATTTTGAGAAAACCTGCCTTGCTGTTTTTAAGAATATTTATTTTCCCGTCCTTAAAAATTTGCCGCCATGGTCCCGGGCAACGCCGTAGTCGGGAAAACTTTTCGGACGGGGGAGGAGGGGGTCAGGTCAATACATCACCAACATTTTAAGCCTGTGTGCTATTGATGCACGTGTGCTATTGATGCACGTGTGCTATTGACGCACGTGTGCGTCCGCTTTAAAATATTAGTGATTATTACGTAGAAAGGTCCTAGCATAGGAAATACGAAATTTGCGTAGCAGTGAACATTTTAAACACTAATTTCCATGCTTATTTAAAAAAATTTTATATAGTTACCCATGTAAAATATTATATGATGTAAGGATGATGAAACATTTTGTTTTGTTAGAGTAAAGTATTTTTGTTGAACCTTCTTAGTTTTCTTATTTAATAGATCAGATCAAGCTCACAAGAGAGTAAGGCTGTAACCTACTGCATCCATGTGTATTGTACGTGGTAGTTTAATCAAGCAAATCTAAATATCAGTATGCATGCAATGCACAATGATGTAAAATATGTGGTTGGATCCTCCGTTGTGTTGAGTATTTTATAATTTAATTTGCACTTTTTAAACCTAGTATTAATTTTTACTACTAAATTTCGGGATTTTGGGGGGGGGGTTTCCCCCTAACCCCACCCCTGGCTACGGCCTTGGTCCCGGGCCCATGTCGCCCATGCCTAAATCCGGCCCTGCACCCCCGAATTATCTCCACATATTTACAGTCAATATCACACACACTGTTAAACAAAAGATCTCAATCTAACTAACAGCTTAAGTGCAGCAGTTACAAATTGTTACAATACCTTCTTTGATTTCTTGCCTAAGTCTGGAAATGATAACCACCAACTTGAGAAGTACTTGTGTTATCTCCTCCACTTTATTTTCAACGTTTTCCTTTTCTTCCTTCTCGAACTTAGTGGATCTCTAAACAATCCAATCAAATGATTAACTGATATTTAGTTTTTTTACTTGTACAGTTTAGCCTACCTGTGTTAGTTCTTCACTGGCTGTGGTTTGCATCCCGGCCTCGTAACAGAAGCTGACCGACGATAAAAAATCTCCCTAGACTTTAATCCCCCTAGACTTTAATCCCCCTAGACTTTAATC
>JAGFPH010007535.1:7103-26819 GCA_018207615.1 Philaenus spumarius | reverse complement strand
AGAACAAAATTTCGTCAGAATTCGCATCCATAGTAACCGTAGCCTAACGAATTCGTCCGAGCGACGTAGACAACCAACACGTGTACCAAATTTGAACCAAATAGGACTTAAAATACGGCCACGTAGAGTGCGAACACATATATACATATATATCTATATATATATGATTTTTAATGACACCCCAAAACGTGTTCTGGGGACCATGATCGATGCTTATTTGCTATTCCTGACCTTGGGTCTTACCATAAGGGCCACTGCAATAGCTCATTTTTCCTATGGAAATTCGCTAAAAATAAAAGGTCAGCTCCAAGCATAGAAAATACGAAATTTGCGTAGCAGTGAACGTGTTAAGGAGAACCCACTCCTCCATCGGCAAAAGGAGTCCAGGGATATTTTTGACCTCCCCAAGAACACCTTTAAAGTTTGGGAAGTTTATTTGGCGGTTCAGGTGAAATGCAAAGCATTGTGTATTGATAATACCCTCAATACGGGGATTGGTGTGCGAAGCACGCAATACAGTGTGTATTGAAAATACTCCTCATACGGGAGTTGGTGTGTGAAGCACGCAATGCATTGTGTATTTAAAATATTCCCAATACTGAGGTTGGCGTGCGAAGCACGCAATGCATAGTGCATTGAAAATACTCACAATATAGGGGTCTGTGTGCAATGAATAGTGTGGGGTAGTCCGCTTCTCATAGTGTTCAGTGTCTAGCTCACATGTGCGTCCTTAGCAGTGAACGTGTTAGCCCCATACCCCGGTCTAGCTCCCCCCCCCCTCCCCCCAAGAAAATATCATATGGGCGCCCATGCTACGTTTTGTTAGTTGGATCAAACCATGCACGTTGCTGCCTGTAATAAGGTGTTCATTTCAATATTCTCTACAATAAAAAAAAGTCAATGTGTGCGGTTGTGGGACCACCGTCAGGAACGAAGTTCATCACGCCTTTTCTTCAATTCTTTTACCAGCCTTAACGGCAACATACACACATAATTTTAATCTTTTAATTGTCTTTTATTATTAGATTGTTTTTTTATAAAAATATTTACTGTTTCCATACGTTTAATGTTGATATAATAAAGGTGTAGAATTAATTATAACATCAAAGCTAAGATGGTAAACACAGTTAAATGTCCATTCGTTGTAAATAAATTCAATAAACATAAAAATGTTCTTTCATCAGTCTAGGCCTAACCTCAAATATTGTTTGTATGTTGCCGTTAAGGCAGGTAAAACAAATTAAATATACACACCATTATATTAGGTTAGGCCTGGCCTGATGAACGAACATTTTATGTTTATTGAATGTATTTCAGTGCTTGACGATAATATCTGAACTAATTTAAATCGATGAACCAAAACACATGTTTCTTGGATGTATTTACATTCATTGCCATACCAACCAACTTTTAACTCTTTTTCGTTACTCATATTATATAGCCTAGTTGTCATTGCCAATAATTAATAACACTTTCTTTCGTTACACATTACATTTTCTATTTGTTAACTCCTACCGAACCCGCTTTAAGGAACTTCGTTCCAATAACTAGTTATCCAAAACTACACCATAAAAGCCATATTGTAACAATATAAAACATTTTTGTTACAAACTAAATGCGGTTACGAAATTAACTAACCTTCCTTATTGGTTATACTTTAAATATTGACACAACACACTTTAAAATTAAAAAATAATAATTAGGCCTATAAAGCCGATTAAAATGAGTAAAACTGTTTGTATCAAACTACATAAAACATGCACTGAATTTATAAACATCAGTAAACATTAAAACAACAGAACTGTCATAATTTTATGTGGAACAATTAAAAACAAAAACAGCTGTTGCAGTCAACAACAGCTGTTGCAGTCAACAACAGCTGTTGCAGTCATGAGATTTTTTTTCTTGTAATTTTTATGGTTATAAATCAAATATAAATCCCTCACAGAGAGAAAATTGTTTGTGATTATGGAATTGGAATGTTTTCTGCGAAACAGTGTTGGTGGTAAATTAAGAAGAAAAAGAAGTACCTTATGGAAATCTACTTATATAAAGTTAGACGGTAACACTGATTCACTGACATTAATTACTAGGCACTTCCCGTAATCGTACCCCCCTCGACCTCATACTTGAATTAAAGCTCTCGACGAGAAACTTTTGGGAAAATTGCCAGAATTTAACATGTTTAAATTTTGGATGCACCTTTTGGGCGGGAAAGATTTTTTCGATTTTTTCAATTTCTTCATTTTCCCACTTTGAGCGCATTTAGTAAGAAAGCGGTAAGAGATAGCAACAAATGTTAAATACAAAAGTTGTAGAAAATTTAATTTCAAAGAAGAAATTTTCCATCAGAATCAAGAACCAATCATCCATTTAGCCACTATTCCTCCGAGAAGGGAGGCTCCGCCCAAAGTCCTTAAAGCTAGACGATTTCACCGATTCACTGACATTAATTATTAGGCACTTCCCGTAATCGTACCCCCCTTGACCTCATACTTGAATTAAAGCTCTCGACGAGAAACTTTTGAGAAAATTGCCAGAATTTAACATGTTTAAATTTTGGATGCACCTTTTGGGCGGGAAAGATTTTTTCGATTTTTTCAATTTCTTCATTTTTCCACTTTGACCGCATTTAGTAAGAAAACGGTAAGAGATAGAAAAAAAATATTAAATAAAAAAGTTGTAGAAAATTAAATTTCAAAGAAGAGATTTTACGTCAGATTGAAGATCCAGTCATCCCTTTAGCCGCTATTAATCCGAGAAGGAGCTCCGCCAAACAATTCTTCAAATTTCCCATGTTAATCTTATGGAGATAATGTTTAATGAGTTTGAGTCAGCTGCCAAATAAAACAGCTGATTTGTGCTCGGTCACCTATGTACAAACGAGCCAAAGATTAACGAGATTCTTTAGCGAATTTTCCAACTGCGAGCGAAGCGAAGCAGCCATCTGAGGCCGAAGGCCGAGGCGGGGTTGGGACGCGAAGCGTCCAGGGGCAGAGCCCCTAGTTGTATATAATATATGTTTTTCAGAATGTTCAGAAAATGAGTAAAAGAAGTCGTGCAGTTGTAACAGCTGATTTACATCATTTACGTGAACACTAGTGAATCCCCGTGAAAAATCACATGCGGATTAATTAGATGCACATCAGAAATGCATCATTTATACAAAATACTATTTAAACAACACACTTTATCTAGGCCTACCTAACTATGCAGTCGGGGATTTTTAACTCGGTAAATGTGTACAATTATAAGGACTATAAAACTGTAGGAATATTTGTTAAGATTTTGTGTTTATGTATATTTAAAGAAAGATAAAAATATTATCTTTTAATTGCCTTTTATTTCATATTGATAGCTCAAATGATTTAGAAGTTATTAATAGTACCAGGAGACCGAGCTAAAGCTCGATTATAAGCAGGGCTATGATTTCAATAATAAATATTGGATTATTGAATTTTGAGGTTAGGCCTATAACATTAAACAACTAAATAAAGGGTAGGATATACAACATTAGGCTTACCTGTAATAAAAATACAGTTTAAAGGATTAACCATAATCTCAACGCTATGCCTCAGAAATAAGTCAGGCCTAAATTAAAGTTTAATATTTCAATATCGATATAATCCTAGGGCCTAGTTCGCTCACGTCAATAACTATTATTGCAAATTTCCGTGAACATCGTTTAGGTTAGGCCTATAACATTAAACAACTAAATAAAGGGTATGTTTATTTAGCAGAAGTATTCGTTGCCATGGTAACTATAAATAGATACAACATTAGGCTTACCTCTAATAAAATACAGTTTAAAAGAAAACAGATGATTATTGTAATGGCATTGAAAACATTTGCATCAGCTGTGCTTCGTTAAAAGAAAACAGATGATTATTGTAATGACATTGAAAACATTTGCATCAGCTGTGCTTTGTATTGTTTAAAATGGACAAATTTCACTTTTTAATTTAATAAAAAGACGTAGAAAACGAATTTTCCCAGACTGGTGACCATTTCCAATCGATTTCTCGTGGCCAAAAGCCCCATATAAAATCAAAAAATCCAAAATCCTTAGACGGAGATTCCAGATCCATTTAGCAGACAGACAATTATCTCTCGCTTTAGAAGATAAGAATTATAGGCTATATTATTGATTGAAGTTGTAAACATAAGTCCAAAGTATAATCTACGCTAGGTTTTGTTTGCGTATTACAGATGATGGGTGAAATCAGCTGTTATATTATTAAGTTAAACGAATAGGTATTTCTTCTTAAAATGTGTATAAACGAATATTTTGATGATAAAAGGTTGTATTTATATACAGTTTATAACCTCAAAGCAAATATTATAACATACATTAGTTCTATAACTCATGTTTAAAAAAAAATCAACTTCACAAGAAATTATAACGATTGAAGTTGTAAACATAACCTCAAACTATAATATATAACTGGGTTTACAGATGATGGGTGAAATCAGCTGTTATAGTGAATGTTACTCCACGTAACCTCGTACCCTCGCTTTTAGTTGATTAGCAAGTAAACATTTTTGTAACATGGAAAAAACAGGTTATAAGGAATATAAAAATGGCAGATTATAAAAAGTGCTGATTATTTCGGAAATCATTAACGCTACAAATATTGCTGTTAATTTTTTGCAATGCCACGCCATTTCGGTGGGTGTTGCAAGCATATTTTTCATAATTCGCCAAATATAGTAATTATACCCTGATCTGAAAGTGTTCCATAGCTTTTTTTGTAGAGAAAGGTTCAAAGAATTCATATATGCCAATAAAAAATTGATTGATGTAAAATTTAAAAAGTTATTAACTCGAAGAAACAAAAAATGTTCAGTAACTTTAGGACTACATCAAAAGTAGTCAACATTTTTTGTAATTATTTTTGAAATGTAAAAAAGTTTTTTACTTTGGTTCTAAATAGAACTGTATAGAAATATAAATCATTTTCAAATTTGTTATTTTGAAAACACCAGTTTTTATGTTCCTACTACAAGACTGGTAACAAAACCAGGCCTAGTTTGAATTGTAATTTAGGAATATATGCTTTACCGAAAAATAAAATATTATTATAACAAAGTGTAGAGAATAAATCAAAGAATTGAACTGGTTCAATAAATGATTGATTCATAAAAGTGTTTGACTTAGTTTTACGTCAAGTCTCGTCATGTTATTTTCACTTACAACGAGATTTTGTATGACGTACCTAAATCTATGTCGGTCCTTAATGCTATATTTCCAGAAACATTAAGAAGAGATAAATGGTAAAACATTTGAACTAATACAATTATTAAAATAAATAGGCCTAGTTACATGGGCGCCTATATGAAATTTTCTAAGGGGGGGTGGGCTAGACCGGGGTATGGGTTTAACACGTTCACTGCTAAGTCGCACATGTGAGCTTGACACTGTACACTATGAAAAGCGGCCGACGCACAGTGCATTGCACTCAAACCCCCCGTATTAGGAGTATTTTCAATACAAAGTGCATTGCGTGCTTCGCACGCCAACACCCGTATTGGGAGTATTTTCAATACACAGAGCATTGGGTGCTTCGCACGAAAATTTTAAGCATATGTGCTATGGACGCGCAAGTGCGTCCGCTTTAAAATATTAGTGACTAGCTGGCCCGATCTGGCTTTGCACGGATAGACAAATCAAAGTTAAATGTATATTAACAAAAAGTATATATCAATAAATATATTATACTATGCATTTCTTATGGGGATTTTTAGTAACTTTCACCCCCCCCCCCCCAAACCCCCCTAAAATTTCGATTTTTTTTTTAAACCTTTCTAACCGAGCGCCTAGGGCCCTAGAGGAAGCTACATACAAAATTTCATTCCAATCCGTTCGGTAGTTTTGTAGAAATCGTGATTTAGTAAATTTGACACCCCCAAACCCCTCCTAAAATTTCGAACTTTTTGAAATCCTTTCTTAGCGAACACCTATGGCCCTAGAGGAAGCTACATACCAAAATACCAAATTTCGTTCCAATCCATTCAGTAGTTTTGAGAAATCGTGATGAGTCAGTGAGTCAGTGGTATTTGGCTTTTATACAATACATAGATTATTACGTAGAAAGGTTACGAAATTTACGTAGCAGTGAACGTGTTAAGGAGTACCCTCCCCTCCTTCGGCAAAAGGAGTCCCGGGATATTTTTGACCGCCCCAAGAAAAATTTTAAAATTTGGGAAGCAAATTTGGCTGTTCTGGTGAAATATTAACCCACACAGCATGGAGTCTGTACCTTTACACCGCCAGTGAATACACAAAGACCTACAACACTCCTAGAGGCCGCACCAAGTAGTGACCCAGCAGCTTATGCATGCTTGAACTCTTGTAATAAATAATATAAGTATATATGTAAAATCAAACGACACATAACATTTAAAACATATTTTAGTAGTAATCTCTTTAAAGAAAAATACCTGACTATAATTAATAATATATATATTATATATATATTATTAATAATATATATATATGCCTTTCCCTGGGAGCTAGGGAGGGCCGTGGCCACCCCTGTCCATAGGTATGGGCGCCCATACCTAGTGAACATATTGGGTCTGTTGAATAAAAAATAAGCAAAAGCTTTTAGCATTTAGTCTTAGCTTTAGCTTTCACTATTAAGTCAAAGCTTTTAGTCTTAGCACTTGGTTAAAGTGAGGTGAATAACCTTTAGCTAAGGCTAGTTATCAAAGGCTGGAAAATTTTAGCCAAAGCTTAAAATCTGTCATTGTTGTTTGAAACAATTTAAAACAGCTGTTGCAGTTTGAGGATTGATGTTACATATATTACAACTTATTAAATAGGCTAGTACAAAATGTATAGCTCTGCCGATGAAGAAAATATCACAACAAACGAAAGTTTAAATAAAAAAGAAATGTTTTTTTTAATTTATTGGTTTTACTTGCATTTTTATTAGGCCTATTTAGTATTAAATAATTAAAGATTTCAAATTAATTTGCATTTTTGTATAAAATCACAAGTTGGATTTGATGATGTAGGCCTACCCCGACCTGTTCCCTTACCTAAACCCAGATAATAATAATACAAACTCTTGCTATTATTATCTCTGCCTATTATAAACCTAGCCTGTCAGAGCTTCAACATATTAAGCAAACTATGATGAACGCTAATGAAAAATCAGGAATTACATCGTCAGAAATTCGTCATAAATTCCTTAACAAACAAAAAAAGGAATGCATGTTAAAGAAGGAAGGCAGAGAAACAAAAGATTTAACCATAAATCAATTTCAACGGAATTTGATTTTGGATCAGTTAAAACCGACAAATCTGCAAATTGAGCAATCAGAAAATTAACAATAATTGCATTTCTGCGCTAAAAAGTGAGTTATGAAGTTCCAATAATTTTAGAAATGAACTCGGACGAATTTTCACTTCTGTATAATAAATTAATAACATAACGTAACTTTAAATTAAAATAAAACAAATTTAGACCTAGCCTATGTGTTAATTCTTCTCAATTTGGATATTTATTCTAATAGTTTTTAGTATGAACTCACATAAGTTATTCTATAACCTATTGTTTTTTTGTTTTTTGCTCGAATTGGCATAAATGCATCTATTTAAATGTCAAGGTAACAATTTTAAGTCACCAGGAGGGCATACTGAAATATATTCAAGCTTTCACTAAATACTTTTAGCTTTTTTCGCTTTAGCTACATTTTATTCACTTTATTTTAAGCTTTGGCTAGGAAAATTAGTCAAAGCTTAAAATTATTAGACAAAGCTTTTAGTACTAGCTATTGCTTATTTTTATTCACACTATTTTAAGTAATGACTTAAAATTTTAAGTTATAGCTTTTGCTTATATTTATTCAACAGACCCAATATCTAAAGATGCGCTGTAGAGGTTAGGTTCTTTATTTAGTCAAAGTATAATTTTGTGCTTTATCGTGTGTAGAAAAGGATTCAACAAGGTTTTACAAGTTAAATTAAAGATAACAGTACCCACATTATAGAGAGAACTAGGCCTACTATGCTAAATTTATTGCTCGTCGGTTTAATGGTAGGGTATTTATTAGGATAAACCAGACACACTTTGCCTAAGTATGCTATAGGCCTAATTTACTTCATATGTTATAGGCCAATCCACAGATAAATTCGAAATTATATCAAAATAACTTAATCTACTTTTAATATTAGTAGCCTATATTGGATAAACACTCGCAAAATTTATGAAAACATATTTATTTCATTCAGCGTAGGCCTACACACAAGTTTTTCTAAATGGTTTTAGATTAAAATTCTAAAACACACTAGTTAAACATTTGTTAAAACCAGACAATATAAACATTGGCAGCTGAGAGCAGAGCTCTCTGTAGTCACTTCAGTCAACTAAGTGGACCTTCATCCTTCTAGCTCATACACATTGGTACCTTCATCTTTCTTGCCTACACCTAGTATTTTTAAAGCCTCATTGCAACTGTACATTCATCCTTTTTAACTTTTGGAGTAGATTACAATGTTCTGTTAAAGTTAATCTATACAAATTCACTGCTATCTCAATTTTGAAAAAAATTGGACCCTCATCCTTTTTCCCCTGCACTCTTCATATGTGAACGTGAATGAATGTAATGTAAACAGATACGAATTTAGGAAAAACATGGCTGCCGACATCTTGACCAATAGGAAACAAGACCATACTTGGCCACACTGTCTCTATCTAGTCACTGTACAAAATATGACGTAACAGCGCATTCTATTAATTAAAATAACAACCACTTGCAGAAAAATACATTGGCTGTACCCGAACCTTTCACTATTTCAGTATCAAAACTTGACCTAACAGCTCATTCTAGTACTAAAAATAAGAACTACTTGAAGATAGTACATTTTATAGTCTAAAGGTAGCAGCACATTACAAAACTGATCGTAAACTGTTTGTAGGAAATATACGGTAGTATCTAGAAACATAGTGAAAGATTTTCTTCAGTGAGGCGGCACTCTTTTTTTCAGAAACCCGAAAATTTTGTTCCGTCTTACTGTTAAAAATTACATCGGTACAGAGTAATAAATCTGCAATGTGTTTATTGATAGTATCAACTAGTTACAAAAAACAAGAATCCGTTAAGTGCTGCTACCTGGATTGTTAAAATTAAAACTATATAAATGGTTTTTCTAAATGGCCCAGTAAGTGCTGCTACCTGGATTTATAAAATTGATACTATTCATAATTATTTAGCTATGGTCTGGATAGTGCTGCTACCTGGATTGTTAAAATTAAAACTACATAAATTGTTTTTCATTAAGATAAATGCTGATAAATCTGATTCCATCTGTTTCAGGAAAAGGCGTAGAATGACACGTTCCGTGGAACTTGACGGGGTGGCTATCCCTTGGAAGCCTACTGTCAAGTACCGTACCTCGGCATAACGCTGGACAGTCGACTCAACTTCAGGTGACACGTGCAGAACAAGGTCTCCGAAGGAAAGACAATTCAGGTTTCCTCTCACCCTTGTTGGCCCCTTGACAGTAAAAACTAAATTAACGATTTTTCTGTTAATAGTTCGTTCAGTGCTGATGTAAGCGTCTACTGCTTGGTGGGCGCTTGCCAGCAAATCCAGTAGGAAACAGCTGGAGCCTCTTCAGACTACCGCTCTTCGCAGACTCACGCAGCAGCCATGGTACGTGAGGAACTCCACCATTCTAGGGTCAGCTGGTATCCCTACCCTAGAAGTTTTTGCTATAAGATGTGCCACTAAACTGTTTCAGGATGCACGCAACTCATGCTATCTTCATATAGCCGAGATCTGCAAGACATCCAGGAAGATGGTAGGCCTCGGCCTGCCGCTATCCTGGATGACCCACCATAGGTTTCTTCACGCTGCGACTCCATCAAGATTAACACTAATCAGTTTGCCTTCTTTTCTATTAAGTGAGTTTCAGATTGATTTAGCAGTCATTAGGGAATAGCCCCTAGATGCTACTGACGCTCCTTCCCAGTGATGCATGCGGAGTGTCTCTGTCCGTTACGCATGGTACATGAGTGTTGTATAGCATCTTAGGAGAGGTCGGCGGATACACTCTTGTGCCTGTGTTCGGAGCCAGAGTGACTTCCTTACTTGGGGGGAGGGCGGTCGTTTAGTGGGTATTGCCAGACTTATTCTGGATTGAGCCCCACAGTACCTTCTCTAGCGAGAGGTCTGTCTAAATGCATTTTTCCGCCTAAAAAAAAATGGCCCGGTAAGTGCTGCTACCTGGATTTATAAAATTGAAACTATTTTACATTTTTTTCTAAATGGTCTGGTATGTGCTGCTACCTGGATTACTAAAATGAAACATATTATTATTTAGGTATGGTTTGGATAGTGCTGCGGCCAAGATTATTAAAATTGAAGCTATTTATGAAATAAAATTATTATACAGTTTGGATAGTGCTGTTACCTAGATATTAAAGTTCAAACTATTTACAATTAATTTGCTTTATGTTCCGGAAAGTGTTGCTACCTACAAACAGCATAACTAATTATTATTTATTTGAATCAGAATGGTTGTTTTATTATGATTGACATGTAAGATGTTTATGTAATATTATCAAACACTGTTTTAGGTTTGGTAAATTTGATTAATTGTATTTAATTTCAAAATAAAGAGTGGTTATTTAAACTGGAATAAGAATAACTAGAACCAACATAATTTTGGTTTATTTTTTTTATTTTTTTTTTTTTTTTAGGCGGAAAAATGCGTTTTGTGCAGACCTCAATCCGAATTAGAGGTACTGTGGGGCTCAATCCAGAGCGTACTGGCAATACCCACTAAACGACCGCCCTCCCCCTAAGTAAGGAAGTCACTCTGGCTCCGAACACAGGCACAAGAGTGTATCCGCCAGCCTCTCCTGAGAAGCTATACAACACTCATGTACCATGTGTAATGGACAGAGACACTCCGCATGCATCACTGGAGGGAGCGTCAGCAGCATCTAGGGGCTATTCCCTAATGGCTGCTAAATCAATCTGAAACTCACTTAATAGAAAAGAAGGCAAACTGGTTAGTGTTAATCTTGATGGAGTCGCAGCGCAAAGAAACCTATGGCGGGTCGTCCAGGATAGCGGCAGGCTGAGGCCTACCATCTTCCTGGATGTCGAGTCTCCTGCAGATCTCGGCTATATGAGGATAGCATGAGTTGCGAGCATCCTGAAACAGTTTAGTGGCACATCTTATAGCAAAAACTTCTAGGGTAGGGATACCAGCTGACCCTAGAATGGTGGAGTTCCTCACGTACCATGGCTGCTGCGTGAGTCTGCGAAGAGCGGTAGTCTGAAGAGTCTCCAGCTGTTTTCTACTGGATTTGCAGGCAAGCGCCCACCAAGCAGTAGACGCGTACATCAGCACTGAACGAACTATTAACAGAAAAATCGTTAATTTAGTTTTTACTGGCAAGGGGCTATGCCTAGCCAATAAAGGTGAAAGGAAACCCTGAATTTTCTTTCCTTCGGAGACCTTGTTCTGCACGTGTCGCCTGAAGTTGAGTTGACTGTCCAGCGTTATGCCGAGGTACTTGACAGTAGGCTTCCAAGGGATAGCCACCCCGTCAAGTTCCACGGCGCGTGTTGTTCTACGCCTTTTCCTGAAACAGATGGAATCAGATATATCAGCATTTATCTTAATGCGCCATTTCTGCAGCCACGGGGACAGCGCGTCCATTTGTTTCTGCATGGTATTTGCTGCGTAAGCCGGATTTACATTACTACAGTGTAGAAACGCATCATCAGCATACAGCGAGAGTGTCACACCTGGAATAGTTGGAAAGTCGTTAGTATAAACCAGATACAGTACTGGTCCCAGGACACTGCCTTGGGGAACACCAGGAAGTATCGGCCGCAGAGTGGAGAGTTCGCCATCTACGAAGGTCTTGAAGGATCTGCCTGAGAGGTAGGAGCGGATTAAGTGCACGGCAGCCACCGGTACAGGAGACTCGCTCAACTTGTAGAGAAGGCCTTCGTGCCATACCTTGTCAAACGCCTTGCTGACATCTAGCAACACTGCAACAGAGGACAAGAACTTATTGTGATTATCAACCAGCTGGTTGATAACTCGAACGAGTTGAAGGGTAGTGGAGTGACCACGTCGGAAGCCGAACTGCTCTGGTCTGATGTAGTCCTCTAGATAAGGCTGCAACCTGGAAAGAAAAAGACGCTCGAATATTTTTGAGATGATCGGCAGCAGAGATATCGGGCGATAATTCTGCGGAAAGAGGTGGTCCTTTCCTGGCTTCGGAATGAGGATGATCTTTGCAGTCTTCCACTGGGATGGGAAGTGGCGCAACCTGAGGACAGAATTAAACAAAGTTAGTAAGACCTCCACTAACTGAGGGGGCGCAGCAAGCAAGGCCCTGCTGCCAATCCGATCCAGCCCAGAGGCTTTCTTCGGCTTGACCGCAGAGACAGCGGCCCGCACCTCCTTGAGAGTGAAAGGTTCGATGACGTCGTCAGCCTCTGGTGACTCTGCAAAGTAGTCGTCAACGAACTCTTCGATCATATCTGCATGATCCTCATCGCAAACATCGTGATTCGGTTGGAACTGATCCTCCATAGTGTCAGCAAACGTTTCGGCCTTTTCTAGGGCAGAATAGGCTAGGCCATGCTGCCCACGTAGAGGCCGACTTGAACGCTTCTCACTACGGAGTACCTTGGCTACCTTCCAAGCACTACCGTCTTGCAATTCCAGAGTATGCAGATATGAATGCCATGACTCAGACCTGAAATCATTTAAAAGAGTCTTAACACGGTTGTTCTGCCGGTTGAAGAGATTCTTTGCTGCCGGAGATCGAGTGAACTGCCAATGGGCTCGAAGCCTTCGCCTCTTGGCAATTTCCTTCCGTAATCTGAAGGGAAGGGTTTCCCGCGACGGCTCTTGGGAAGCAGCGATGGAAGCATCTGAAACAGAAAGTGTTAGAAGGTCGTGTAAAGAACTGACCTGCCTGTCTAATTCCTCCGAAGAGTTTGGGGGCACAGGATGCGTTAGGCGTTCCGCGATCAGTTCGTTAAAATGGTGCCAGTCGACCCTGACACGTAAAGTGTTGGGTGGTAAGCTCGAAGTAGGTCCAGCAGCAACAGTAACCAGAAGCGGGCAGTGATCTGACGAGAGATCCTGGGTAGCACGAACAACTATGGGAAAAGGAACATTCTTGGTTAAAACTATATCGAGCACATCAGGAAGTCCATGGGCCGGGTAGTGACTAGTGAGTAGGCTCCGCAGGTGCCAAGACGTCAGCACTAGGCTGAGTATCAATGAAACGTCGAAGAGCCTTGCCCCTGGTGTTGGTCCTCCGTGACCACGAATTGTGTTTGGCGTTGAAATCACCTGCAACAATGACATGTTCGGCACATTGAAAAAGAATGTCCAGATCAGACAGGAAGCTATCCTGAAGAATTCGAGTTGGTGAGACATAGGCTGCGACTAGTAGGATCTCTTATTAGCTTTAAGTACTGTGGTCTTTAAATTTGTTGGCAACAATTTTAGGTTAAGAGATGTTATTATAGAGACTATTTATCACATTTTATGCATTTACAGTATGTATTTCGTTTGAATTGAAGCAATTTTTTTACTATAATATTCAGGGTATTTTTGTAGGTTATACAATTGTAATTAATTAAATGTTTTACAATGTCAGGGCACTTCAAATAAATCTGCTTTGAAAATAAATCTGGTGTTTCTTGTCAAATCAAACTACCTATAGCTATTTTAGGTGTGGTAAGTTATAGCTTAATTAGTACACATTTTGTAGCAGGCTAAAACTACAGTAGGCCTAATTTTGAAGAGTAGGCTACGTAAATGAATCTATAGACATTTTTTCTTGCTTGGCTATGCACTTTTTATTACTAGGCCTATCTTATGAGTTCCTTTTTAAATAAAACTTGCAATGTTTTTTTATCACTTAGGCCTACATATCGTAGCTATAAAGGTAGTAATTGCTCCACGCTAACCTCTGTACGACAGTTGAACATGATGTGCGGCAATCGTGTGTTTGTAAAAGAGCTACATTAAAAACAATGATTGTTTAGAACTTTTATAGAGTTGTCCAACTAGAGTAGCCTATACGCTGTACGTCTTTAGGCCGAATAAAGTTGTGTCAGTTATTTAAGGTATAAAATAAGGCCTATTGGCAGTACAACGTTGTTTGCCGCTGCAGTCTAGATATAGCAACTCCCATGTGTTACCTAAATAGTGTGCTTATTCCGTTGTGTGTTTGTTTATCTCCTGCTAATAAATAAAGTGTACTAAGTTAATATTTAAGACAACATTGTTCTCAATTTTTAATTAATTTACATACACCAATCCATCATCAAATCTATAACCCGATTCTTTTCCATTACTTGTTTTTCAGAGATGTCTCAAGTTGTAGTAAGAAAAGGCCTAAATGTGCAATTTTTATGTTTGGTATTTAAAAAATGTCCCCTAACATCCGGTTAGGTTTGAATCCCCAAGCTAATAACTCACCTGCCGCCACAGTGATAAGGGGACGATGATTTCATTCATGAAAATGAAAAATATAGCCTAAAGTTTAATATGTGAGGAAATACATTGTTCATATCCCTTTTTATTATATCTCTTGTAAGCTTTCTTCAAAAAAGGCATAGCTGGAGAAACCTGATGCATAATTCAATAAAAGTTAGGCCTAGAGTTCTAATAAGTACTTGAATCTTATAAAATGGTTCGGTATTGCTAATTTATCATATTTGTTACTTAAAACACCTCTAGAACTAACTCTTCATATTTAAAAACTGTGTAAAAAGGCCTGGTTTTGTTCAAATACATCTGGTAACTGCATGATACATGTATTGTATTTAAATAGGCTTACACATACAGTAGAGCGTCGAAAATCCGAACTAATTGGGACCGAGGGGTGTTCGGATTATCAATTTGTTCGGATTTTTGAAAATAGCCAAGAAAATGCCATTTAGGCTAAAATATATGCCCTTTAATCAATTAAAGTGGTTAAACAGTTGTTGTGGCCTTTAATAAGAATTCTATTATATAATTGATATAATACTAGTTATTGCATAGAATTAAACAACCAACAATAATATTGAACATAGTAATTAGTTTCTTTTTTATATTGTACAAACTGGATTGATCATCTAACAACTTCTGTCTACAACAATACCTTAAATTCACAAACATATGTTAATACAAAGAGGTATGATTAAGTAAAGATACTATCATTCTACCATGCTTATTGAAAAAGTTCGGTTGAAGAAAATTAATTATTCAACATGAGTGATTACAAAGTCCCTTAAGTAACCAGGCTGTCGGCGTGTTCTTGATGACCTACGTAGTTCTTGTAATTCATCGCCCGTTTCATTTGGATGTTGATCATTGACTTCAACATTTTCTGGGGTCCTTGGAACTATCACCATGTCTTCAATTGGAAAGTATTCTTGTTGTTTCTGTTCCAATGTTTGGTCGGAACTTGTTAAAGTAGGTGTAAAACCCACTGTCTTCATTGGACTATAATTTGCTCGTAGTTGGTCAATATGGCGTTTAAACATATAACCGCTATCAAGTTTTACCAGATAATGTAATAATCCGTACTTCCTGATTACTACTCCTGGTTTCCAGTGAGTATTATTATTTGAATAGTAATGTGCTTGAACTCTGTCTCCTTCCTTGAATTGTCTTGCCTTAGTTTGTTGTATATAAGCCTTTTTTAAAATAGTTGGTTTAAGAGCATCTAACTTTATTCGTATCTGTCTGTTTAAAAAGAGTTCTGAAGGTGTCTTTCCGTTAGCCAAAGGCGTAGCTCGATACCTGAACAGTATTTCTCTTATCTTTTGTTTAATGGTGTAATGTTCGTTGACCATTGTCGCTAGCCTATGTTTGAGTGTCTGTACATTTCTTTCAGCCAACCCATTTGTCGCAGGGTGACCTGGAGCTATGAATTTTTGGAAGATACCACCTTCTTTACAGAACCTTTGAAACGTTTCACTGATGAAGATCGTTGCGTTATCAGACACTATTACTTCTGGATACCCATAGCGTGAAAACACATTTTGGAGCATTTCAATCGTAGATGTTGAAGTTGGCGCTGATGTACATACTTCTACTTCTGCCCATTTTGACTGCATCCATGATAACTAGTAGATAGCTGTTTTGGTAGGGTCCGGCATAATCAATATGAATCCGCTGCCAGTTGTATTCTGGTTCCTCCCAGGGGTGCAGAGGTGCTTTGGGTGGATTATTCCTTGTTGCGGAACAAGCGGTACATTCTCTGACTATTCTTTCAATATACTTATCAATGGATTTCCAATACACATATCGGCGGGCAAGTTGCTTCATTTTCGTTGATCCGATATGTGTGTAATGTAGTTCAGATAGAACTAAATTTTGAAGGCTTGCTGGGATGACGACACGTTGGTCTCTGAATAAAATATTACCATGGATAGTGAATTTTGACTCTATTGAATTGTTTTCCCGTAGTGTTTTTATTACTTTTGATAGATGTTCATCTTTCTCTGTTTCTTCTCGAATAGATTCATAAGTTAGATCAATTGTTGAAATTACTTCAATTACTGAGTCACATATTTGGCTTACTTCAGAATTTATGTATTTCTCTGTTTGCGGTGTTGACTCAATTGGTGCTCTTGATAAACAATCGACATTGGCGTTTTCTGTTCCCTTTTTAAAAACAACCTCATAGTCGAAACCTGATAGGAAAGCAGCATACCTTTGAAGTCTAGCTGATGTCATCTGAGGTAGTTTAGCATTCGGATGAAAAATTCTCACTAATGGTTTATTATCAGTTATTAATTTGAAAGATCTTCCAAACAGATATTGATGAGAGTGTCCAACAGAAAAAACTATTGCCAATGCTTCTCTGTCCAGCTGTGAATAATTCTGTTCTGCTTGATTTAAAGATCTTGATGTGAATGCGATAGGATGTTCTTGACCGTTAATAATATGAGAAAGAATTCCCGCAACACCTTGAGGACTGGCATCACAAGCAAGTTGAACAGGTAAGGTTGGATCAAACGGAGTAAGTACTTGATCGCTGGCAATTTCTTGCTTGAGCCTTTGAAAAGTTTCACTACATTTTTCGTTCCAGTAGAATTTTGCGTTTTTGAGTAGGAGTCGTCGCAGAGGAGCTGTAAGAGTGGATGCATTAGGAATAAACTTTGAATAATACATTATCATACCTAAAAATCTTCTAACTTCTTCAATTGATGTTGGACGTTTCATTTTCAGGATTGCATTGACCTTTTCGGTTGATTTAAGAATTCGGTTGTGTTCAACCACATAGCCTAAAAATTCTATGCGTTCTTTGAAAAATGAACACTTATCTCCGTTGAGATGTAAGTCAAATTTTTGTAGTTGATTGAGACATGCATATAAGTTATATCTACACTCTTCTAATGTTGAGCCATGAACTACAATGTCATCGAAGTAATATTCAGTCTTAGGTACGTCCCTAAGAATTTGATCTATAATTCGATTTAACTCAGCAGGAGCGGTTTTAATTCCGAAGGACAGTCTGTTCATCCTGTATGTTCCTCGATGAGTTGTGATGGTTTGTATTTCACTTGATTGTTGATCAACTTGAATATGAAGATAGGCCTTGTATAAATCTAACTGACAGAAATATTTGGAATTCCGTAGACTGTTTAATATCTCTTCAATTTTCTTATTGGATAGTGGGCATCTGTTAGCCTTTCATTCACTCCTACTTTGTAGTCAACGCAGAGACGTACTCCGCCATTCGCTTTTGGAATAATGACAAGAGGAGATCCCCAGTCACTGGAGTCGATTTTGCTGATGATTCCCGCAGCTTCAAGAGACTTTAGCTCATAGTCTACTTTTTCTCTTATGGCGTAAGGAACGTCACGTTCACACTGATACACAGGCTTTGCTTTATCTTGTAATTTGAGTGAGACCTTGTAGTTAGGTACACAACCTATTTTCTGTTCGAAAATTGTTGGGAAAGATAATTTTATATCACGATTGGCATCATCGATATTATTGATGGGTTGATCAGTAGATTGATGTTGATCCACTTCAAATAAATTTATTTTGAGATTTCGAATCCGCACTCGTCCTAATATAGCTGGATATTGCTCTGGTACAATATAAATTTCCCCTTTGAAAGACTTTGATCGATAATTTGCATTCACTTCGATTTTACCATCAGGAGTAAAGTTATTTTGTGTATATGATTTAAAAATCACATTTGTTGGTTGAATTGTAATATTGAGATTTAACCTTTTGAAAATATCTCGGGGTAGAAATGTGTAACCTGATCCTGAATCCACTTCAAATTGAATAGGTATGCCTTCAATATTTACGTATGCATGAAATCGTTCAATTCCTTTTGATATATATGATGGTTTATTTTGAAAAACATCTACAATGTTTTGAATACCATAATCTTGGTTATGTATGTTTTCAATATTTATAAGATTAGTCGATTGTGTTTTAACTTTTGAATTTCGTTCAATATGTGCACTGATACATACATTACCAATATGTCCTTGTTTAAAACATTTTAACCTGGTTTTATCTGTACGACAATCCTTTGATATATGGTTTTGTTTACCGCAGCGTAAACACAATCCATCGAGTCCCAAATCTTTAAAATTTATTTTAGACTTATAAGAATGTTTTGATTTTGAATTATCATACATGGGCTTTTGAGATCGAGAATAGTTTGGTTTTGTGTTATAATTACTTGATTTAGGCCCGATTGAAACCTTGTTTATCTCTGGTATTGACTGTGCTTGAAAAGGTATTTGATTAAACAACCTTGAATCAAGTTTAGAGGCTTCTAAAGCAATTGCTTTTGATAACTATATCCTTCAACTCTGTTATGTCGGATTGTAAGAGATGTTCATGGATAGAATTATCTTTGATTCCTCGTATGAATTGAGCCCTAAGAAAAATATCAGCTACTGATGTTTTACATTCACACTGAGAGAAAAATTCACAATTCCCTAAACACATTCTTAGGTTAACTACAAAGTCAGAAATTGATTGTTGATCTGTTTGATAAGTTGACAAAAATTGATGTTGATATACTAGAAAATTTTTTTTTGGTGCAAGATGTTCTTCTAATAGTTTAACTAATTCATCATAGTGTAATTCATCTGGTCTTTTAGGTGCAGAAAGAGTGATAACAATGTTAAAATTATTTGACCCGATAGAATTTAACAGTAGTCTGGTACAGTAATTTTTATCTGTTTCGATGTGTTTCATTTGTATATAATTATCAAAACGTTGTTTGTAATTTGAAAAACTTTCTTTTTTAGGATCAAAATTTGGAACATAGGCTTTGTTATAAACAACTTGTGAAGCAATGTTTTCCTTTGAATCTTTATTAGAAAGTAAACTATATAGTCTTTTGCATTTCTTGCTGAATTTCTAAATAATTTTTTAACTGTTCTGAATCCATATTCAGATTCAAAAGTACTCAAATAACTTGAAATTGAATAAATATAAAATTCTTTACAAATATTTGATAAGTTATGTATTTAAAACTTGTTGTTTCTAAATACGTTTGAATAGCCTAATATGTTTTAAAATTGATTTGCATAATCTAGGCTAAGCATACTTACATCCGTTCTATGTAGGCCTATAAGTATCAATATTTATTTAATCTTTAATCCTCGTCGCCAATTCTTGTTGTGGCCTTTAATAAGAATTCTATTATATAATTGATATAATACTAGTTATTGCATAGAATTAAA
>JAGFPH010007534.1:51758-64563 GCA_018207615.1 Philaenus spumarius | reverse complement strand
TTTCGCTATAGTGTCATAGTGTGTTTAATTTTTGAGCGTACTAAATGATAAAACAAAAATATTTGAGTTTGAAAAATGTTGAACAGTTGTTAGGTAGTTTATAAGCATTGTACTTAACTGTGGACAAACAGTATCTTCTTGTCCGTAGAAGCTTTTTGCAACTATTTTAATATACTAGGGAATATTTCTGTGTGTTTCGCACACAAATAGGATTTATTTTATGTATTTCAAAACATAAAAGTGTTCTCCATTTTAGAAGTAGCTACTGTTTACATAGTTTTCTGCCATTGTTCTTTTACAGTTAATGAATCAAGTTTATGTAAATTTAAACTAGAACATAACTTTTCCAAAAATATGAGTCAATCAAGTTTAATATCTATTAGTATTTCAATTATTTTCACGAATAAGCCATAATCAATTTAAATGTAGCTATAATTAGTCATTCCACAATATATAAGTTTTCGAATTTTCAAATACAAAAAACTATTACAATAAATGTAATATACATCCATCTTCCATTTTACATACACATACAATAACATACAAAAAATGAAACTAAAGATTCCGAAATTTTCTATGATACTTATTTATAATTTTCCTCTTTAATCAAAAAGTTTATTTGAACTTTAATTTTGCCTATATTTGTTATTCGAGTACTTATTACAAATCTGTTAAATACTTATTAGATGTCGTCAACATATTTGTTCTTGAAAGGAATATAACAATGCTTGACCACTCTACAAATCCATAAGTTTTTAAAAGACAAATATTTATAAAAATTCTATATTTTTTACTGTTGGAAACTTGAAGCAAAGTGCCCGATTGAATTTTGTTAAAAAGCAATATATCATAAGCAAAGTTTGGTAAAATTGTTAGTTCTGAGTAAAACAAAAATACAAAAACCAAATAGCCTACGAAAACTGTTTACGACCGCCAACTTAAACAAAACCAAGAAAATATTAACTTTTAAAAGACCTTTATAATTATGTAACACCGTACTACAGTAAATATTTCTTCAACAATCTCAACCTCGTCCAAAATATACTTTTTTGGCCATTGGAATTAGAAAACAAATACTTCTCTTAGATTCATTTTTGGGTCAAAATATTGAAGTTTCAATAGAAAACAAGCTAAACTGATTCTGGTTTTATAATTAGCCTAGTTTCTAATAATGGATTGACAATATTTTAAAACAAAAGTTGTTTAGACATTTTCCATGTTATTCCTCTCTAACTCTGGGAATCCTCTTCTGGGTTCCTCTTTATTTTATTTTTTTTAACCCACTGTATTCCAAGAAATAAAGAGGAACACAGGTCTAGAATACTAAAACTGATGTGTCTAGAAAACTAAATATATTAGAATGAGAGAAACCACTGTGACCAGGCACCGACTCACAAACAATGACCTTATTTTATTTTTTATAGTAATGCGATACATAATGTGGTGCAATATATCATTATATGACAATTTTAAAATAAAATTTTTATTGAAGTAAGTTAGGCCTACCCAGTTTGTTATACTTTTAAAATTAGTAAATTAGTTTATTATCATCTTTAAGTTGATTTATTATTGTTTCTTCTTTACTAAAGCCTAATTCAGGTCTTCAAACCACTTCATAATTTGTTAAACATTTCTCATTTCAAAACAAAAACAATTGATCTAGTGCCCATGAGTCATAATTTTTATATGTCGTTTGTTATTCGCCTAATATAAATATTCCCCAAACTCAACTAAATTACAAAAAAATTTCTTTCCTAAAGCCTGTTTATAGTTACAGGTTTTCTTAATACTATTCGTTGTTATTTTAAGTCTCTGTGAGTATTTATAAAAACACGATGTTTTAAAATGTAATTTGTAACAAATTTACTGCATTCAATAAATTTGTTTAAAGTTATGTTTTTTAAGTGCAAAAATTACGAGAAGACTTATCTATAGGCCTAATTATATCTAAAACTAAATCGAAGAATATCAAAATTAAGCATTGATATAAGATATTATTCAAATCTGCTTGTACAACAGCATTGAATTCTAACAAATTTTCTTCACTATAATTCCAATTGAGGCTTCCTATAAGCACACTAAAAATCCCCCCTCCCCGGAACTTGCCGCCATCTTGTATTTTAAGTCACTTTAAACTTGTTATTATATGTGAATATATAAACTATTTGTTTTAGTAGTATCAATCTGATCTTTAGGTGAATTCGATATACTCTGAAGAAATATTTAACTGCTCTTTAAAATTAATTATAAAACTCATAATCAATTTCAACTGAAATAATCAGCATTTAGCATTTAAATTATAGAGAAAAGTTATTAACAATCCTCTGTTTAGAAAATATTGAAACAGGAAAAAGTTGTAATCCTACTATTTATCACAAGCAACTCAATTTCAAGCACATAATTCAAAACAAAATAAAAGTTGATGAGTTTATTTAGCATGAAGTGTTTATTTGATAGTAAATATTATACAAATTACGGCTACGTGTTTTCACAACAACCATATTGCTAAATCCACTGCAGTCAACTAGATTTAATGTAATCTTCGTTAAATATATTGTAATTGAAGTAATCTGAAGTTTGGAATGTAATCGTCAAAGTCCAAGTTTTGTGAGATAAGGGATGTACAAAGGTATAAGTCAAGAATACTGTACTTATTTTTGGTAATTAGAATACCAGCGTTTAGGTTATTACTTTTAATAGTCTTGGAAGATAAATGGTGACTATTTTGAACCTTAGTAATACGTTTAAAAAAAGTTGTTTTGTTTAGATCACCCGAGCAGTCCGTAAAAAGAGCAAACGAATCAGTTTAGACACACACGGAAACCCCACAATTTCTTACCTAAAGAAACTAAGGAAAGTGTTTTTTCATTCTTCATTTAACTTTGGAAAATTGACCAAATTGGTTATTGAATGAAATCATATACTATAATCAATGTTTGTTAAAATTGTGACTTTTGAGTAAAATGGTTAATTAGTAGTAAATAAAAATACGCAAACCGTTTATTGTCACCAACTTGATACGGAAACAAAAAATATATAATTATATTTTTAAACGATATTAGTAAACGAGCTATAAAATGCTGATTCCTATGTTTGAATTAAAAATGTCTTCAAAGTTGCATCCACTACCAAAATATGCCTTTTAGAGCTCTGAAATATGAAATAATATTTTATGTTTAGATTTATTGTTTAGTTATTTATTGTTTAGATATAGCCAATACTAAGGATAATTTTCATTATACACATTTTCTAAACATTAATATTTTTTATTAAATCCAAAATATCTTAACATAAAAGTTGTATTAGTTGTAAAGTTGTATAAGAGTTGCGTAACATTTTAACTAGCTTTTAAACTAGTACTGTTGATAAAAAACAAATTACGAAACTAAACCACTACTTTGATCAATTCCTTACCATCAGTGGATAGTTATTATTAATGCATTTTGTGTAGCACTAGACTTATACGGTCTGTTATTATTCAAGTTTTTTTCTCTTCTGATGTGGAGTCATTGTTGAGCATTCTTTATAATAAAACAAAATTATGAATTTTAAAAAGTTCACCATAAATTTGTAGGTAGTTTATACATTTCGATTGAAATTTGCATTTTAGTTCAAAGGCCATGCAATGCACTAAACTGTAGACAAACTAGTAAACGTACCTTAATTTTTGTTCGTATCAGCTTTTGAAAATCATTTTAATATACAGGGGGAAACTTAAGTGTACTTCGCACGACAACAAACTTACAACTTACAAACAAATATTGTATAGATTCCTAGTAATCACAAACATAACCAATAAATTAAAAATATACATAATTAATTGATTCAAAGTATTAAATCAGATGTTAATTGAAATATTATAGTAAGAAGATGATTACTGTACCAGCACTGAAATGATGTTCAATGAGCTTATTCATGTATTTAAAGTAGTCAGATAGCTTTTTTAAACTATTTTATTCTTAAAATGTCTTTAAATTATTTGTATATTTTAGAATATACAAACATTCATTATATATGAAAATCATTAAGGATCACCCACTTCAATGTGATCAACAAAATAAATTTGTGGTTATTTTTAACTTTTTTAAACCTTTGAAATTAAGTAACACTTAACCTACGTTTACAGTATACATTTCTTTGAAAATAACCCCATCACCAAACTATGCCTTTTTACTATTCACTGGGATGTAATTTAAAAAATATTTCTCTTTGATTTTTACTTTCTCCCCCCCTATACGTAGTATATGGAGAAAGTATTGTTTACGTCCAAACTTTTGAATTTGAATTTTTAGTGGAATTATCTGTTTTGGTGCCCCTTTTCCCAAAAATATTTTTAGTGAAATAATTTGTTTTTGTGCTCTCTGAACCCAAATTACTATCATTGGACCATTGGACCATTACTGAGTACTAACATTGGACGTGTCAGGTCGTTTCATAAGTGATATGGCCATAAATTCAATAACAAAAACATAACTACAAAATAAATTATAAAATAAATAAATAATTGTATTATAAGAACAAAATATGACGGACAAAACTATTAGGTCTACGTTCTGTTGAACAATACACTTGTAAGAAGTTAAACCTATTTTGCAGTAGGTTTTGGAAGAAAAATTTAACTAAAAACACTTTTTCTGCATGTAGACGTTTTCAACAATCAATGCATCAAATATTTTTTACTTTAAAATGGAAAGATTCAAACTATTTTCTTTGGACTTAGGATCACATTCGTGGAGCCAAGTCTTGCCAATTATGTTCAAACCAACTACATCAAAATGAAATTGTCTTCAAAGGTTCTTACATTTCCTTTGCAAGTATATTTTAAACATAACATAAGAACCTAATCTAAAATTATCAAACCATATTGTAGAAATGTTAACAACGCCGGTTTGTCGGAATAGTGTCAGACTCTATGTCTGAAGAAATGAATTTAACAATAGAAATATTGCTGACAATTATTACCCTTGTGGCAGCCCCTCGACCCTAACGTAGAGTACGTTCACTCTAACAACATTGTTTCGTTATATAGACCTATTCTACAAAATAATTGGGATTTTTTAAAGATGAAATCATGAAGGTTAAATTGAGGACATACGTAAACGTTTACATTTTAATTTTTACTGTAAACGATTTAGTTGGAATTGGGTTTAGTATTTTTAGTAAATCAATAAAGTACATGTGTTACAACATGATTTGACGAAAATTATGGTGCTATTCTGTGCTAAAATATTTTTGTGTTTGTTCAGTTCTAGAGACTCTTAGAAGCAATTTTACGTTTTAGTTAATTCAAGTTTCATCTTATTGTAAATTGAGCATCTGTCAGTTGCAAGATATCTGTAATATAACAAATCTTTTAATTTCAAAGATATAAAAAAATTATTTAAGAACGAAAAGAAAACCAGAAATTTATTTCGGCACATTTAGTTATTTGAATAAACTGTCCATGCACTAATTCTACTTAATAACTTTTTGAAATAGTTCACACATTTTAAAACTGCTTTTGTTATCACATTATTATGTAAGCTTGAATTACATGTTATCTACCTTATTTCGTATGTGGATGAAACTATGTTACAAAGTTAGGAAACATTTTTATAATTTTGTAACCTGGTTGTCAACCTGCTTCACCGTATTGTTTTGTCTGAGACATGGATCGAACAGCATGAGGTTAGTCTTTATCGATTGCAAAATTTTGTTTCAGATTCAAAAAGAAATCACGACTATAGAGCCGGTGGTATTTTGGAATACGTTAAAAATTGTATACATTATGAAACATATTGCGTAAATTTTGTTACTGCAGACGTACTGCAGCTGCGGTTTTAATGTGGCACAAGAAAAAATTGATTTATTTTCACTATACGGATTGTATCTTGTGTGGCGGTTCGGATATATTTATGGAAGAATTACATTTTTTATTTAGCTGTATAGTAAATGCGACCAAATTTTAATAGGAGATGTTCATCTAGATTTATTAAACAACAATAAACAAAGAAATAATTACACCACACTTTTGCCAAATTACGGCTTTGAAATATTATTAAAAGAACCGAGAACCGTAGTAAATAATTTAGCAACGTGTATTGATCATGCGTGAGTTATAATAAACGATATGTTTAAAGTAAATATTAAATCAGATATTCTAGATATGACATTATAGATCACTACGCAATAATTTTAGTCCTATTGTTATCACAAGTTTATACATTGCAACCTCAAGCCAGGCCTGTTCAAGCTATTGCCTATAAACTAAACAAACACAATGTTTTGACTGATTTTTCAAATGTATACAATGGTACAAATATAAATTCTTCTTTTGAAACATTTTTTGAAATATTGGAAAACAATATAGATTTATGCGTATATTACAAATTCCTGACGTCTATAAAACAAATTTTATTAAACCCTGGATTACGAACTACTTATGTTTTTAAATTAATAAAAGCAACCAGCTACATAGACGATTAAAAAATCCCAATGACCCAAAAATAAATGAAAGTTTTAGAAAATGTAAAAGTTGAGATACAGGTTGACATAAAGGAGGCTAAATCATATTAGTACTATACATTATTATATGTTTAAACACAATGTTTAAACATTGTAAAGGAAATTCAAGGTTGCTAAATGAGGTCAAGGGTCAAAGACGCGAGTCTTGAAAAGGTAGGCTTTACATTTTCTAAAGGAAAATGGAACTGATACTACTGCTAATGAGTTTTATTCTTATTTTTTTAATTCTGTAAATGTTATTAGGACACCATTTCTAACAAATTGTTCTACATTTTCAATGTACAATGGTCATTTTGGACCACGAAACGAAAATGTTTATATTTTTAACAAAAGTAACACCGGACGAAATTGAGAAAAAGATCCGTGAGCTAAAGTTAGGCAAATCTCCAGAATTTGATGGTGTAAGTGCATCTTTGCTCAAGGCTATCAACATTCACATAACGGATGTAGTATAATTTTTAATAAACCTAACTTTTGTGACTGGCATGTTTCCTGATAGACTTAAAGAGGCCCTAGTTGTACCAATTTTCAAAAAAAGTGACAGGGAAACAGTTGCAAACCTATTCCTCAGATATCTTTGTTTCCAAAGGTTTTTGACAAAGTGCTAAAGTTCATAATAATGGTTTTTTTTAAAGAAATGTTTTAGCAATAATCAGTTTGGGTTTAAAAATTGTTTTGGTACTGAAGATGCATTCTTAAAATTTAGTTCCTCTATTTATGATGGCTTAAATATAGTAAATGTGTAACAGGGATCTTCTGGATATAAAAAAAAAACCACGCAATATCTATTATGTATACAAGGTCCTATAGATGTTTTACATACGGAGTGGATATACAACGTTAGTACATAACCCAGATAGAATTAAACTCCGGAGTTGTGCGCCACATCCTGTATTAAAGACAAATAAGATTTTTTGCGAAATTTTATTAATTCGTCGGTAAGCCCAAAACTTTTAAACAATATACCTGAATATATATAAAAAAAAATACAAATTCTAAAACGTTTTTGATGTAGCCTATTTGAGGCACATTTTAGACGATACAGCGAGCACTTTAAATATTACAACTTAATGGTCTGCTTTAGTGGCGGTCATCTTGGGGTAAGAGCAATGTTAAATTTAAAACCATTTATTTTGTAATTTTTTTGCAAAGTCTCGTTTTAACCACAGTCACAATACGCATCCGTTTTGAGTTTCACATTTAAAAAAAAATCCCTTTTATTTTTCACGTCATTGACTTTTTTTAAGTACCAAGTTTTTGATTTTTTTCTTTGCACAGTAAAAATTTATAATTAAAAGTGAATCGCAAGCCGGATCAGCAATTTTATAAAGAATATTCAGTTTTTTTCAGCACTCAATTAAAAAAGATGGATTTATAAAATGTATAGTTTTCTAGATTTAACATTGAACATTTTCAACTGCCTCTTTTTTAAACATATTCTTGCATAAAAACAAATATTTAAAGTAAAGTGTACCTTATTTTTTTGTGGTAGCCTAAATGGATTATTGTTAAATTTTACAGGACAACAATTTTACTGGTAGACAGTTTTACAGGATAAATTAATTGATTGAAACTCGAAAATACAACAACTCTAATAATAATAAAGTAATATTAAAGTGATAAACTATAAAGATAGTTAGTCTATATATACCAATTATCCTTAAGGAATCTTACAAAACTTGAAAGCTTTTTTTTGTATTTAAATCTAATTATAAATAGGTACCACAAATAACAATTTGTCCCAATTTGAAACATTTAGAAAGTTTTAAAAATTGTCAATTTAGTTGATAAAATACCTCTGTATTATCCAAAACATTATAAGAAAAGCTTTTACAGCTGAAGCAAATGCTGTCAATTGCTTTTACAGAAACGTTTTCCGACTTCAAACACTAAAATTAAATTGAAAAAAAATAATAAAATGACTAAAGTATTAAGTTCTTAAAACGACAAGTCTGGCTCATGTCTGATTAAATTTTTATAAGTTCCGAAGTTCGGAAGATATCGTGAAAACTGTGTAAATGGATTTATTCTTTTCAAAAAATATATATAATTCGTATTAATCAAGTAATTATTTTTATTTTTAACATTAGGTAAAAATAAGTGCCAGATTCTTGTTCAGCATCCCAAAAAACAATAAGAAAATGGGTTTTACGAAAATCGGTAAAGAAATGAAGAACTTACTATAATTTGCATATCGTCTATTGTGTAGAAGTAAAATATTAAACCAATAAACCATTTAATATACAATGCAGTAAACAATAAACAACCCTCCCTCAACTATGAATAGATAGCAGGTAGAAGGGTAAGTAGGCAAGGCCGGGCCGGGCCGATGGCAGGGTGCAGTTAGGAAAGCGAGCGAGTGAGAATGGCCGGTTTAAAACTTACAAAACTATCTAAATAACGGTACTTTGTATATAACTTGTATAAAACAGATCAACTATTGATGGTCTCAGTTACGACGCTAAGTTGGGTGTATAAGAAATTGTATAAGTTTTTTGTAATTGGGTCCCTTATTTGTTGGTTATGAAATGTTGATCCGATGCTCGAACACGAAAGAGCCACAATAAATGTTGATCGAAAACGATCAACCTACCCTGGTTAAAAATAACAGCAAAACCAACAAATGATTACGCGAGAAATCTATATATATATATATATATATATATATATAGATGACTCACTTACAAGGCAATTTTATTACAACTGTTGTTGTGCAATTGAAAATCCCTACCCATATGTAGTTTTTCCTTTCGTCAGGGAGCATTTAGGAAAATTTGAAGAAAATCTAACTTCGCGTTTGGTCGTAATCATAACAAACAGGCAGACGATTTTTTTCTGGAAAAATCATAAGCAGAATATTTAAACAATATTCAATATAGCATAAATGGTGTTCATCAACCTAAACAAATATATTTTGTGGTTATTTTTAATCCATATTATTGAGTGAGTGTACACATACATGATGTTTTTACAATTGGATTTGATACAGTAACAAATAGAAAAATTGAAATTTATAGTTTAGTAATGTCAAATTATTGAAAAAGTGATAAATAAATTAAATTTGAAGAAAATATTATTATAAAACTCTTTCTATTACATTTTACCTTTTCACTGAGTCCAACCAGTTTTGCTAAAGTAGCCCGCCCCAAACTCGTTTAAAGAAGTTATCGTCCCAAATGTTTCTTTGCAAGCTGTTTGTAAACAAAGTACCTTCCCATTGAGCAAAGACAAAAGGCAACTTATCTCGAAGCACCGTAGAGTTTGTTCAGAAGAAGATGGGCATTTACTTATCGGACAAGGACTTTCACAATCAGACAGCGTATGTAAACACCCTTTACGTAATAAAATCTACACAACAATAAATTGTAAGCATAGAGTATCACTGCTATCTGAATACTGAATTTATATTTACTAATATATTTTAATATCGGAAAGTGAATGTATTATGGTTAATAATAATATCACCAACTTTTAGGAAAATGATTATTAATATACTATTGAATATAGTATAATGTATTATACCATATATTTAAAATAGGACTTTCTTATTTTTAGACATTATGAGTAAACTTTGGATGGCTGAGAAACAAAGTGATTCAAGCAATAGACTAGTGAAATTAGACAAATTTACACAGGAATAATTGCACTTTCAGATGCAGCTCGGATCGACTTGTGGTTTTCTGCATTGTGTTCAGAAATGAATTGGAAAAAAGTCTACGTATAATGATTGACGGATCTGACAGAATTGGATCAGGGCTGAAAAAAATGTAATTTAAAAAAAATATAAACAAATTGATAAAAAGTGATGAAAATCGCTGGATACGAATCTGACATCGAAAAACGTCTACGATGCCCCGGGCGGCCCCAAATGTCAAAGGAGTCTGTGCTCAGGCCCCAAAATTTTTAAGTTGAGAAAACGACTTGGAAATCGTTTCCAGGGGTTTTTTTTACCATTGGGGCCTACTAGCGGTTGGGGTCAGGGTGATGAATTATAAGAATGCACTTTTGAATGCATTTTCAGGGAATGGATGGAAAATTAGTTGGAAATAAACATACAATAAATAAGTAAATTTAAAAAAATATATATATTTAACAATGTGTTATTATTATAATTTTCCACATACACGAATCTGTCGCAAAGTTGAAACCAATAAAGTGAATACAAATAATTTTTTAGTGAAAACCTAATAAAACAGTAAGATACATAAAATACATTTCAAGTATGTGCTTCCTCATTACATTTCAAGTTGGCCTGATTGCTTCCTCGATCTCTTCTTAACTACTGTCATTGTTAATATTCTACTATCAATAGTTTCAACAGAAGGATTAAAAAGGGGACATCAGCGACTTCTTTCCCTAGCATCGGTCATATTTTCTGATGTTAGATTTGAAATCCCCCGGGAAACGATATCAAATTTCTTTTTCTCAACTTTAAAATGTTGGCCTTTTGGGCTGCCCGGGGGCATCGGCGACGTTTTTCGAAGTCTGATTCGGAACCAGCGAAATCAAAAACCCAAGAAAACTGTTTATCAGTTTTTAGATATTTAAAAAAATATGCACTTTAGAATCCATTTTATGCAGCCTGTATGGAATTCTATGCGGGTCGTAAATGTAGATTTTTTCTAATCAATTTCTGAACACAATGCAGAAAACCCCATGTCGTTCCGAGCTATAGCTCAAAAATTTGTTTCAAATTTCCTTGGTCTACAAATGTTTTACTATTTTCAAATACCGTGGAAAGGATTTGTTTTATTTACTGGGATAAAGATGTATAGTAATTTTTTTTTAATTTTAAGGTTATGCTATCAATATCTTTAATCAAATAGATAAGGTGTTCGAACACTGGAAACTTCTTCGAAATTAAAACATTTACACATACATAAAACACTTAATTGTACATTACAAACATATAAAGTTAAAATCACAGCAGAAGGTATTCTGCACATGCTACCGTGTCCAGCTGAACAGTATTGTTACCGTGTTTTTGATGTTATACAGGAGCTGGACAACAACGCCAAGTTGATATCACCGACCAACAGCGCTATCCAAATATGGCAACTTAATTAAGTCACTAACGTCCGACAGTGTGAGTTTGAACTGAACACGGTAGCTTGTGCCGAATACCTTCTGCTGTGATTCTAATGTGGTTTCAACTTCATATGTTTGTAATGTAACTTTAAGTGTTTTCAATGTTTTAATTTTGACAAAGTTGCCAGTGTGAGAACAGCTGGTTATTTGATAATGACTGATTAAAATAGTCGAAACGGCAGTCATATAAAAACTACGAAAAACAAGGATCGTACAATAGATCGTAAAAGGTCTATATGTATAAACAATAAAGTTAGGCTACCACACGTAAGTGGTCATGTTTACCTATAGTTTGATCCACAATGTTGAAATTGTATTCATTAATGGATACTTGAATTGTTTGAATACTTAATTGTTGGTAAGTGCAATTTCGTCCTCTTTGTGACTATTTTCTTCATTTTTCTGGTAGTTTCTTGCATCAATACTTAAGAGAAAATTAAACTAGGAGACAGTTTTCTAAATAATCCCCACGTACCATCGTTGTTTTGAATTTGTATTCCGTTCATATCTGTTGTAAATGGTTTTACTTATTCCATATCAGATACAAGACACTTTATTTTTAAAACAAAGCGTGAAAGGGGATCCTCACTATTCCCTGATGTACTTACTGTGCTCTACTTTATAGTTCCCAGCACTGTTTGCAACACTTGGCAGCATAATTACATTTGTTCCCATTATATATTGGAAATTTATATTCCTATGGAGCATTGTAAAATGGTTTTATAGATTTTGCTTTACATAACAAAGTATAACATCTGATGCTTTATTTATGACTAGGGGAAACCACCGCGTGCTCCGCACGCCAACCCCGTTGAAACCGTATACACATAATCATGTTATGTTTTCTTTATATTAAAGGTGTAGAATTAATAATAACCCCAAAGCTAAGATGGTAAATTATGTTAAGTGTTCAAATCAAATTATTTCGTATATTTTATAACAGCAATTATAATAATGGTTAAAAGAACCAGCAAGTTCATTCCTACACTTTGATAAATTTCTAACCTAAAAGTTAGAAATACAAATAATTGTTTCATATTTTGAAATCAGCTGTTAATATTTTTTACTCACTACCAATTACCGTATATTATTAATAAATAGGCCTACTATTAAATTATAATATCTCTTATTTATTTTTAATTAGGATGTAACATAATTTTTTTTTAAATTTTAAATTCCATAACGCAAGTTTTTATTGGTTTGTGTGTGTTGT
>JAGFPH010007534.1:34744-46576 GCA_018207615.1 Philaenus spumarius | reverse complement strand
CCCCCCCCCTAAAATTTCTAATTTTTTCAAACCCTTTCTTAATGAGCACCTATGGCCCTAGAGGAAGCTACATACCAAATTTCATTTCAACAATCCGTTCGGTAGTTTTTGAGAAATCGTGATGAGTGGGTCAGTGAGTGAGTGAGTGGTATTTCGCTTTTATATTATATAGATTCTGTCATTCACACAAAAAACCAGACACAGCGCATGCGTCTGGATCTATCATACCGCATCCCCAACAGACTGCTCCGCTCCAAACATCTGTCGTAATCAATCGTCATTTCAGTGCAAATATCAGATAATACAATTCTGTACACTGTAATCTGTTTTCATTTGTTTTGACACAATTTGCCGAGGGATTGGTGAGCGGAGCGAGCAGGGTTAAAAATAAGTTATAAATATAAAGTTAGCTTGGCAAGTGAGAATAGAAAGCGTAGAAAAAAATGGTGGGCGTGCGAAGCACGCACTAGACTCTTGCTATGAAGATTTAAAGTAATTATTTAAAAACATTTGTCTACGAATGCAAAGTCCGTTTCGAGGGTTTGCTCAGTAAGCCAATGGTTGCATTTATTAAAGCTGTTATTACTAAATGTAATGGTAGGGTATCCTGATTTATTGCCCGGGTCTGTGCGTAGTAAAATATTTACAGGTTCCCCTGCTGGAAGTTCTAAATCCCAGAGGGAATTGTGCAAGTGCTGTTAAAATGTGTTCTGCTTACAAATAAGTGTATTAAACAACATTACAATTTGATAGAATAAACTTTGAATACAAAATCTCACAACTAATACGTTTATTAAAATAGTTGTATTATAATAATAAAATAGTTATGAAACGTCTATTTAAATAGTTTCAGTTTGACTATTGTAGCTCGTGCATCACTGAAGATGGCGACTTTGTCGTTGAAACGCGTCAGAGTTAATAAACGTATTAGTTGTGCGATTTTGTGTTCTAAGTCTATTTCTATCAAGTATATCTTCTCACTAGTCGAGCTCAATATTGATTTATATTTAAACATTATAATTGTTTTTAATTTTATATAAAAATTATATTTAGTGTTTATAAGGCACAAAACTGTACTAATTCCATTAGTATTATGTTTCAATTTGTACTTACTTTAATTAGAAAGGACATTTTAAACTCACTGGGGAGACCTGTGTGCGTCACACGCCAAACCTATTTCCATTTCATCTAATTCCTCAATGATAGCCTTTTAGTAATGCAAACATCGTTCTAACATCTTATTTACATTGTATTAACTTCCAAAGTTTAAAACTTTTATTTTTTCAGGATCTCTAAAGCGTTATTTTCCGTAACGGTTGATTTTTCGACTTTTTAAACACCGGGTTTTAAAGGTTTGTACTTTTCATCACATTTAAATTACAATTATAAATCTTAGTTAGGGCAAAAGGGCTTAAGTCAGAAATTTAAAACTTTATTGTGCGAATAAAGTATATATTGTTTGTGATTTCGGAATATATTTAGCTTGCTTCGGCGAAAATGGAATCTAGAAAACCCCTAGGTAGTAAAAGTACATAAATATATATTTTGACTTACCGTCTACAATATGCAATTTGCTGTTATACGACGGCTGTTTCAGTTATTCAGCCATTTTCAAGTATTTTTAGCAGGATGTCCTTTGACACTTATTAACACGAAACAGTTATTACAGTACAATAACAACACAATAATAAATAACACGATACATTATTTAAAAAAGAAAAAAAAACAGAATCAATTCAAAAATCTTTGACTGGTTGGGCCCAACATTCCGATTCGTACTGCGGACGGTGGTCAATCACGCTAATTGATGGAGGGGATTGCTTATCTCCAACAACGTGTCAAACAATACGTTGGAATCGAAGATACGTTTTTCATTTAATAAAATGGTATTGTCAATTTTATGATTATTGTATACCTGGAATTGCTCAAGGGAATTCATAAACCGGCCCTTTTTATAACGGTGTAATATTTTAAGTGAGTCTTCCATACAAGAATATCCGTGGTCGGTCTGAATAAGGTGTTCTGTGAATTTAGATTCTGACTTTGTTAAGTCTGCAATTTGTTTGGAGGATGGACTATGTTCTTTAAATCGGTTTTTGAAAGATCTCCCTGTCTGTCCTTTATATTTCTTTGGACAGCCACTGCATGATAGTTCATATATTCCGGATCCTTTTAATTTGTCAATGTGGAATATGTTTTTATGTCGGTTTATGAGGCTCTTTAAATTATTTGTTGTTCTGTAGGTAATTTTATATTGTTGCTTTGAGAGTTGGTTTAGAATGTGTTGGAAAAAAACACCTCGTATGTGTCACAATTAAAAAGCTTATCGTAGTAAAACAGGCAACACTGTATGCAGCAACACTGTACGCATTATTGGTTAGAAACTTTCAGGGCAAAACACAAACCCATTTCAACAGCCGTATTCTAAAAAGTATGGCGACATTAGATCAACATTAACAATTTCCAACTCATTTTATGCTATACTAGTAGAAGCCCCTGCGTGCTCCGCACGCCAACTCCATTGGAACCTTCTATACACATAATCATGTTACGTTTTCATTATAATAAAGGTGTAGGATTAATAATAACACCAAAACTAAGATGGTAAATAGTGTTAATTGTTCAAATCAAATTATTATTTCGTATATTTTATAACAGCAGTTTTAATAAAGGTTAAATGGACCAGCAAGTCTCACGTCTACACTTTAATAAAAACCTAACCTGAAAATTAGAAATACAAATAATTGCTTCAAAGTTTGAAATCAGCTATTAAGCAAACAGCTGTTTTATCTGTTATTTTCTTCAATTGGTCGCTATGGTAATGATTGTAAATACATTCAAGAAATATGTGTTGGTTCATCAGTCTAGGCCTAACCTAAGAATTTTCTCCGACTAAATTTACAAATATTGAAATAAAAAATGGTTTTATCAAAATAAATTATAGCCTATGTTATTCGGGGATAGAGAAGATTTTTATTAGTAAAACTATTTTTTCAAACGGTTCAGTAATTCCAGAGACTACCCCCTATATACAAACAAACAAACAATCAAATTTTACTTCTTTACAATATTAGTATAGAAAATAGTACGCTAGAATGTACAATGGTTTCAAAGCGTAACCTCTAAATTATAATATTCACTTTACTTAATATTTCTTTACCGAATCGATCATCATGTCGAGATTAATTTTCAACTTTTCGATGACAGGAACAATACGATGCATAAATAATTCGATCACGCAGCTGAACCGCTGACGAGAGTAAAACGTTAATTTAGTAAACTTTAAGGGGATGTAACGGCTCCATTCAGTTCAATTACGGCTAATAACAAGGTATTATGTACCTGTTATATTTCCAACATTATTACTAGAAGTATTAATATAACGAGCGAGGATTAGTAATTCGACATTTACTAAGTAATTGATATTTACAAAATACATCAAAGGGAAATATTCATGCCTGTAAGGGCACGCGTTACAGTAAAAAGGACGTTAGGCCAATTTATATGTAAATAGCATTCATAAAGGAAGAAGGTTGCGACATTAAACTCTGTAAAATGTATGTTTGCATAAAGTACTTTTTGATCCAAAGATATTAAATTCTTGGGAGACTTTCTTAGAATAATAATAATAAAAACATTAAAATCACACAGATTGTATTACGTTTGTGAAGACCGACAAATCTTCGCTGGTTCTAAAACGTTCAACAACGTCGACGCTTGACGGCCAGCCAGGCTTTAATTGCTAAGCAATATAAGTTTATATTAAAATATACTGAAATGACACTGCGTGCTTCACAGGCCAACCCAATTTCATCACCAACACGCATGTTATTTTCTAACTTTAATTTAATAAATTTAGGATTTATAGCATTACTCATTATCTAAATACTAAGATTGTAATTTTTTTAAAGTCTAAATATAATTGTTATAATTGTTATAGTTGTATTATATTATTACAGTAGTAAAAAAAAACGTTACAAAAAACTCATTTACTTACTACTCTTACAAAGAACATAACCTATAAATTATAACTTTGAAATCAGCTGTTAATGTTAGAGTGATTATACAGCTGATCAATGTACATACACTGAACAGCTTCAATCAGCTAAACTATTTATATTTTAAATGAACAACAGTATATTTCATCACTTGGACCTAAAAAGTACCAAAAAAGCACTTTTGGTACAAGTTATGAACGATACTTTTTAACATACTGCACTAGAGTCACACAAACAGTTAGTTAATTAAATTACATTATTCATTTTTCTGCAGATTTAAACGCTAACCGATGCGCGTCAGTGAAACTTTCAGTTGGAAACAGCTGAACCTTTTGAACTTACAGCTGTTTGCAATTTTAAAGTAGGCCTACCACAATGCATTGTTTACGTACAATACTTTTCGGTCATAGTACAATAAAATAATGGGTAGTAACTCTCAAATTACTTTTCTTATTTTATAATAATCTCAGGAATTTCCATTTCACGATATTGCATTGTACACATTTGTTTTCATCAAGTTCACAAACATAAATTTTGCAACAATAACAAAGTTTGAGGTTAGCACACAGAACAAAAATATCAGGTATTTTGGTGCACTATTATAAGGTTACGAAAAAAGTAGATTTTATTTTAGGATTAAAAACTTCAGATTATAATGCAGTGTTATATAAACATAATTATTTTTTAACTATTCATAGGCATAATCTTCTTTTTAAATGGTTTGTATATTTCAATATTTTCTCCATTACTTTATGCTATTTTTTAGATTCGTGTCTAAAAAAAGGCAATGAATACACGGTTACCACATAATGTTATTAATAATTTTAAATTATAGTTGTTTTGTAGTCAATTAATTTTCTATTAAGTTAATTAAAACTTTAAGAATCTCCACCTTTTCAAGGGCAAAGTCTCTTTTGAATAGTTTGAGTAAGTTTAAATACCAAATTAGAACGCATGTTTAAAAAAAAGACTACTCAACTATGTAAATCCAAATGTAGGTTTGCTGCTTGTTTTTAAGTAATAATGATGCAAGCTAAGAAAAATTATCAGGATGTCGTTTGAGCGCGGAAACTTCAGAGATACCTAGAAAATCAAAACGCAAAACATTAATTTCTTAACGCATATTTTGCTCTTGGGAAGGGAAACAATACACCATATCTGTGTTGGAAATGGAAGAGCCAAGTTTATCGTTGTAATTTTACAATATCGAATTTCAAAAAGTAAATTTTCTATTACAACCATCATCAAAGAACAGTTTCTCATTACAAATTCGTTTCCAAGTTGAGAACCCCATCAAAGGCTAAAGCCTCAACGTATCGCTTTGTTATTTCCTTCGCGTTTTATGCTTTACGTTTGGTTCAGGCTATGAATTGATGTTTCACAAACACTTGGTGCTTTGTGCATCTAAGCGACAAGATTTACATTTATACTTCGTTACATCGATACGTCTTTTCAAAGGGTTTAGAGATAGTTATTTGTAGGGATACGGTATGTTATTGTTTAATGTCAAGTACAAGCCTTTTCCATAATATTGTCAAGTTTAAATAGAAAGCATATGTATAATAATTATTCAGAAACATAAAATCATTTTAAACTATTTTATGAACCTGAACAAATCTTTTTCCAAATTTTATTTTCTACAGTTTTACTACATGGCTGTTATTTTACTAAAAACTAAATTGTATACATTACTCATTAGAGCGTAGAATAATAAGAGTAGTTCTCCAAAACAAACGCATGTGCAATACTACAAATTAAATTAATCGAGGGATTTATTAGGTTACTGTTTGAGACTCATGCGTGCTCCGCACGCCAACCCCGTTGGAACCTGTAATGCAAATTTTTTCTTTATAATAAAGATTTAGGATTTATAGTTATCTTAAAACTAGGATGGTAAATAATGTTAAATGTGCAAATCAAATTATTCCGTGTATTTTATAACAGCAGTTATGAAACATTTCTAAAATTTTAATAAACATTTAAATCTGTATTTATACAGGTTGTCTAGAAAATGTCTCGACTTTCGCCAGGCATAAAATGTCTGTAAGTAAAAATATAGAAACAATTTGTCTTAAACATACGTCTGGAAATGCTTTTTTTCGAACTATCAGCCATTTTGTTTTTGACCTAAACACTAATATATTTGAGAATAGAAAACGTTCAAAGCTCCAACTTGGTATACATATTTAATACGTAACTGTTTACCCTTGTACGGAAAACCAGAAAGTTAATTTTTATACTTAAAAAATGGCGGCCATTTAGAATTTGTAATATCTAATACCTCTACAACAGCTAATTTTACCAAACAAAATTTACGAACCAAAAAAGTTAATTTTTTAATGAGAAACATAACGGTTTTTTCCGTATCTTAAAATATATCCACGTTATCAGCTAAGTTATATTAAATACCAGCTGCGTTACCCGGCTTTGTCCGGGGCCTCTTTCTTTTAATATGATCCCAGCTAACGGAAAATTTGCATCGGTTTCTGAAGTTCAACAATGTAGAATTTTTTAAGTTAGATTTAATAATTTTCCAAAAGATTCTGGACTTCTGGTTCCCGTTTGTAGAACGTTCTGGAAGATTCTCAACATTCTGACTTATAACATGTAAAGATTTCTTTAATTTAAAACAAATTGCTTGAAAATTGCCCCTTTAGAAATCCAGGTGGTAAAAGGGTTGAAGAAAAAATAGTTTTAAAAACCCACAAAAGTTCTCTTTCTATAGTTTACTAGGTCTCACGGTTAAGACCTAAGTTTTACTATGCTATCAAAAATCCTAAGTATAACCATTTCTGTATTTTTTGTGGGTGCTGAGCAGTTAATTTTTTTCTAAAATTTTTAATTCCATACAGTTAAGAAATATCCAAAATATAACTATACCAGCTGGCCCGACCCGGCTTTGCACGGATAGATAAATCAAAGTTAAATGTAGGCCTATATTAACAAAAATATATCATATCAATAAATATATTACTATGTACTTCTTATGGGGATTTTTAGTAACTTTGACCACCCCCAAACCTCCCCCAAAAATTTAGATGTTTTTAAAAAACTCTTTCTTAAAGAGAATCTAGGGCCCTAGAGGAAGCTACATAATATATTTCATTCCAATCCGTTTGGTGTTTCTTTTTAGTAACTTTGACCCCCCCAATCCCCCTAAAATTTCGAATTTTTTAAAACCCTTTCTTAGCGAGCATCATTGGCCCTAGAGGAAGCTACATACCAAATTTCACTCCAATCCGTTCGTTAGGTTTTGATAAATCGTGATTTAGTAAATTTGACCCACCAAAACCCCCCTTAAAATTTCGAATTTTCGGAAACCCTTTCTTAGTGCGAGTCTAGAGCCTATAGAGAGTATTAGTGCCAAATTTCATGTTTGTATGCCTAGTGGTTTTGGAGAAACTGTTATGAGTAAATGAGTCAATGTTATTTGGCTTGTATATAAGTATAGATTTGTGTTGTTGAAGGAAATAAGTAAATTGTATATCTTACATGAAATGGTAAAATAAAAAAAACAACGTAGAAACCTATACAACTTTTCAGAAAAATAAATACATAATTAGGTCAAGAGAATGAAGTATTTGGTCGATTTGAATTTAAATTTAATGTAATCCATTAGTAATACAAATAAATTGTTATTGCCTAACCTTCTTATGTTAGATTATGTATTTGGTTGTATGTGGTAAGTGTGGTTAGGGTAGAAATCTAAATTGCAAGCGATGACATCGTTTTTAGCATGAGCCCTTGCAAATTGCAAATTAGTTCTAGCTTTAAGTAGTGAACTGTATATTTGACGTTTCCTCCTGCAACCAACAACCCAACGCTGTTGTAAGAAATAATTTATATAAATATGAATTGAAATCATTAATCTAATATTCTTAAATGTCTATAAATTGTATATGTGTAAGTATTTTTTTGGAAAGTCTCGAGATTTGGTATACTAAAAAGGGTTTCTTTACCCAAAGAGGCCGTCGGATTTAATTAAACATTTTGGAAAAATTCGTTCTCTGAGAATTTTCCAAAAATTTTACAATAGTATTTTCTTGTAAACGGCTGTAAGAATTTCCTTGAGATTTGATGTACAAGGTTTTCTTAAAGGTTAAACTTATATAGGCGCACCACGGCACTATGTTTGCTGGCGGTCGATCGGATTTTACCGTCACGCATTTTCTGAAACGCTCTATTCCGTCACGCTCTACAGCTGTTCGTAAAAATTACGCGGCTGGAGGAGTATGTAATGTGGCACAGTTAAAGTTTAAATGATGAAGAAGTGTAGAAAGCTAATATTTGTATATAATAATGCATTATAGCCTAAATACATAAAATTAAAATTAAACACATAAACAATTTTAGGTCAGGCCTAGACTGATAAACCAACACATGTTTCTTGAATGTATTTACATTCATTACCGTAGCTACCAATTGAATAAAAGGACAAATAAACAGTGTATTCTCTGAAGTAGAGCTTAAAATAACACAAAATAATTTTCATAATATATTTTATATTCATCAGAATATCGCTCGTGTGGTCTTAAGCCACAATTGTTTGACACCTTACTAGATGTGTCAAAAAAAAGGTCCATAATTGTTTGTGGTAGCCTAAACTGGATTGTTTTAAACAATAATTGTCTTTTTCTTATATGCTGTCGTGTAATCCTTGATTTTGTCCTCAATTTTATAACATGTCTGCCGTTTCAACTATTTTTCCAGCCGTTATCAAATATTTGCGATTCGTCTATTTTATAATTTAATTTGCACTTTTTAAACCTAGTATTAAGTTTTACTACTAAATTTCAGGATTTCGGGGGGGGTCCTAACCCCCTCCCCTCCCCTTCTGGCTACGGCCTAAGTTGGATTCACCGTCTTATAACATCCATCGGTACGTGGGAACTTCAATGACTTCCAACTTACTCAGTTCCTCATCGGCCATGGATGCTGCAAAGCCTACTTCTCGAAGTACAATTTCCCCACACTGTCCATCCTGTGAAGGTACACCTGGAGATGCAGAACAGGTATTCTTCCAATGTCCAAAATTTCTTGTTGAAAGAGAAATGTTTCGTAAGATGTCGGGCCAAGTGCCAATTCCAGAAATAATATATCTCACACGCTGGTTATAACTTCATGGACTATGGGCAGAAGGGTGCCCCCGCTCCCTAGCTCACAAGGAAAGGAAAATATGTATATTATTAATTATAGTCAGGTATTTTTCTTTAAAGAGATTAGCACTAAAATAAATTTTAAATGTTTCGCGCCGTTTGATTTTACATTTATTTTATTTTTTACAATAGTTCAAGCATGAGCTGCTGGGTCACTACTTGGTGCGGCCTCTAGAGGTCTTTGTGTACTCACTGACGGTGTAAAGGTACAGACTCAATGCTGTGTGCGTTAATATTTCACCTAAACTGCCAAATTGGATTTCCAAATTTTAAAAGTTTTCTTGGGGAGGTCAAAAATATCCCTGGACTCCTTACGCTTAGAAGAAGGGGAGGGTACTCCTTAACACGTTCACTGCTATGCAAATTTCGAATTTGATATGCTAGAAGCTGACCTTTTATTTTTTATATTTATAGTCTAAATGAATGTAAATTTTTTTTAACGTTTCTACGTAATAATCACGAATATTTTAAAGTGGACGCATATGTGCGTCCATAGCATATAGGCATAAAATTGGCGTGCGAAGCACGCAATGCACTGTGCGTCGGCCGCTTCTCATAGTGTTCAGTGTCAAGCTCACATGTGCGTCCTTAGCAGTGAACGTGTTAAATAATTCAAAACGAAATTACATTATTTTGTCTCTAGTCAGTCACTAAATAATTTCTTTTGTCTTTGAAGACAGACTCGAAATCAAATATAATAAAGACAGTTCTACAACTAAAGCGGAATTAAATTACTGTTTGTTCCAGGGCAGAAGAAATTGGAATATATACCACGCAAACACGAATCCTACCTCGGGCATATATTTCTGAACATCTCTTTTTCCATCAAAGAAGTCAAGGTACATATTATTATATAGACAGAACTTGTAGAAGTTTTTATTGCCAGTGTATACTTATTTTTGATTTCCGTATTAAAATAAAACATAATATATAACACATATATATAGCAAATTAGAGGCTATTTTTCCGACTCGGGAAGATTGGCTACGGAAACAAGTAGATCTTAGAAATGGACAAATCTGGTTCACGGACTTGTCAAAAACAGACAAAGGTAAGGGGGCCGGAATATACATGCATAAAGGACCGTACACCCAGGGAAGATACTCTACGTCGCGGGGACTATACTCTACGGTCTTCCAAACGGAGGTATACGCAATACTTGCATGCGTAAAACGAATACTGGAATCAGGAAGCATGAGCACAGATGTTGCGATATGTTCTGATAGTCAGGCGGCTATAAAGGCCATTATAGCTACAAGAACAACATCAAAACTGGTCTGGGAATGCCAATTACTGCTGGACCTGTTGTCAAGAAGTAGGCAAGTAAGACTTTTTTGGGTCCCTTGACATGAAGGAGTGGAAGCTAATGAAATAGCAGATAAACTGGCTAAGAGAGGAGCAGAAACTCCACCGATGGGCCCAGAACCAATGATAGGAATATCAAGAGGCTATGGGAAAGAAAGCGTAAGAAAAATGTTCAATCAGGACACTTGCGTAGATGGACAGAGATTTTAAGAGGTCAGAAACACTCACACGACTTCATTGAAGACCTGGATGGACACCTAAGCAGAACACTGCTGGGTCTTGGCAGGCCGGAAGTGAGGTTGTTGGTCGGTCTACTGACGGGACACAACTCTCTGAGGAGGCACCTCCACCTAATGTGGCTGGAGAACAACCCATTATGTCGAAGGTGGGGAGAGAAGGAGGAAACTTCTTTCCACGTTCTATGCGAATGTGATGCCCTCGCATCAATGAGGCAGAAATATCTGGGACAAGGATACCCTGACACCAGTTATATACGAGAGGAAGGCCCCCATGGACTCCTTCGTTTCGCAAAAAATGCGGGTTTAATGTGAACTGCTGCCTGGGCATGGGACACAGAGGTCCTCATGGTTTAGGTGCAGAGGGTCCCGGTGAAGGATCACATAAACCCCCTAATGATAATTTAAAAAATATATATATAACACATACACTACATTTACTATGAGACTTCTCTCGGTAATTTCCCTCAGTAAGACTTTAAGAGGGGTTGGACCTCCCTCGTGGTTCCCATCCAAACATTCAAGTAAACAATAAAATGTATTTTACACAAACGTCGCTTACTGTAAACAATTTCCACATTTGCTTCGATGTAACACTTGTATTTTAGGTATGTCTATACACATTGCATAAAACTATCTATATATTTAAAAAAATCTTGATTTTTATTCACTCACTTCCTAAAGTTAATACTTAACCGATTTTGATGACTTTTTTGTTGCTTATTTACGGTATAGGTTTAATGCTTTAATGTTTTAAATCAGCTTTTAATGGGAATATTAGAGCAAACAGCTGTTTTATCTGTTATTTTATTCAATTGGTTCCTATAGTAATTAATATAAATATATTCCAAAAATAAGTGTTGGTTCATTAGTCTAGGCCTAACCTAAGAACATTTTTCCTACTAAATTTACAAATATTGAAATAAAAAATGTGTTTATCAAAATGAATTATAGCCTATGTTACTCAGGGATGGTGTAGGTTTTTATTAGTAAAACTATTTTTTCAATCGGTTCAGTAGTTCCAGAGTTCACCCCCTGCAAACATAGAAGCAAATTTTACCTCTTTATAATATTAGTATACATAATATTGTATTTTAGTATACATTAAACTTAAGCACTTTGTTATAGTAATCTCCA
>JAGFPH010007534.1:20389-34644 GCA_018207615.1 Philaenus spumarius | reverse complement strand
CAATCATAGAGTGAATATCTATAACGAACAACGAAAAAGGAAAAAAGTTTTGTGTATTGTGTTAAATAGTGCAGTGCAAAATAAGTGCAGTGTTACGCCGTACATAATGAGCAAAGTATTTTGGATTTCACTGTAAGTAAATCCTGTACAAATATTAAAATATTCTATAATATTAAGAACGAAAGTAATAATTTTGAAAATTATTTTATATAGTAGGCTAGTTAAATATCTCATTTGTATAATATATTCTCTTGTAGTATATTAATTGATATCTTGATTTTTAATTTTTCAAATAAGTTGAGTAGATAATAATTAATTACAATGACTACCCCTATATTAAAAAAAAGTACTTGGACATGATTCCAGAGTACAATGGTGAACCTGCTATGCTCAATAGGTTTATTTCAATTTGTGATAAAATAGTGAACAAATTCTTTGTAGTCCAGAACCCAGAGGATTTTCAAAACGAATTTTTGTTTTCTTCTATACTTTCTAAATTAAAAGGACAGGCCTTAGATATTGTAGTGAGCTCCAACACCTATGCTTGGGAAGATGTTAAAAATACACTTTTGACTAGTTATTCAGATAGGAGGGATTGTTTTACCTTAAATTTAGAAATGGCAGAATTAAGACAGGAAAGTAACGAATCGCCCTTCACTTTTTACGAAAGAATTCAGAAATTGTTGAATTTGCAAATAGCTTTCTTTATTAACAAGGAACCAGCTGCTAAAGATATTCTATGTACTTACACCCAAAAACTAGCACTACGTGTACTGTTAAGGGGACTTCAGGAACCGTTAGGGTCCTTAATGCGGACAAAAAATCCTAACACGCTCAATGAAGCGCTTAATATGCTGACTAATGATTTCCAATTCAAAAATAATAAACTCTTTCAAACTAATCGGCAAAATGTACCAAATAAATCACAGCATTTACCAATTCGCAAACCTGCCACTAATAATCAACCATTTCAGAATTATTATAAACAAATACCCCAAAACAATCCCAATCAATTTAACCAATTTAACAGACAAAACTATGTACACAACAACACAGCACCTAAAACGAATCAAGTTTATCAACCCACACCAATGAGCATATCAACACGTCAAACCGGAAACCCAATCAGACAAAATAAATTATACCAAATTACTGGAAAGCCGGTCGTTGAAGAAACGGAAAGTGATTCGATGTACCAGATCACCGAACAAATGCCGCACATCTCGCTCTCGGAACAGACTGGAATTAGTTGTAACTTCGCGGAAGAAAACCAAGACGAACACAATGCCGCAAATAACTTTATTGAGGAAGACAATGCATGCGGATTCCCCCCAGATTATGAAAACACACAGAATCATTTTTTAGGACTTACGACAGTAAAAAGAAATTTTCCATAATGCACATAGAAAATGACACAAATGATTTACCTTTTGTTTATGATCCGAAAACTAACCTGAAAATATTGATTGATTGAAGCACTAGATCGTTTATTAAAAAATCGATTGGATTTAATATTTTCAAAAATACACTAGAACAAGAACCGTTCGTAGTAAGCACAGCACACGGAGTGTCAAAAGAAAAGTTTAGCTGCAGGTTACCCATTTTAGGAAAGAAAATAGCAAAATTCTATTTATTTGATTTTCATAAGGATTTTGACCTATTACTTGGACTCGATAACATAAGAGAATTGGGAATTAATTTGGATTTTGTAAACAATAAATTAATATTTTGTGATAAGAAGATATCTATACATTACTTTAACACGGAGGAACCAAACAAAAATAATAATAATAATAATACTTTTGGCGAAAATAATACCACATGCTATGTGATTAAAGCACGTACTAAACAAACGTTAAAAATAAAAATACTTAATATGCGCAATGGAGAGGGATTATTACCCTATAGGCAACAAGACGGAATAGAAATACCGCAGTGCTTAATAAAAATAGAAAATGGAGAAAGTTATTGCCCGATAATCAATAATACGACATCTGATAGACGTTTAGTGATCAAACCGATGGAGGTGCAACCGCTAAGCGATTTCAAAATCTATCAAATAAACAATGATCAAGTAAACGCTACAAATTTTAATTTGTTAAATCACAAGCATAATAAATTAGATCTGAGCCAAATTAGAACGGATCACATGAACGCTGAAGAGAAACGGGAAATATTAAAATTGATTTTCGAATATTCTGACATATTCCATCAAGAAAATAAAGACCTGACATTTACTAATCAAGTCAAGCACATAATTAGGACAACTGACGAAATCCCTGTATACACGAAAAACTATAGATACCCAGAAATTTATCGTAAGGAATTAGATAAACAAATTCAAGAAATGCTCGCCCAAAAAATAATCAAACCCTCGCATTCACCATGGAATTCACCTGTATGGATCGTTCCAAAAAAACCAGACGCCTCTAACAGACAAAAGTTTAGGCTAGTAATTGATTTTAGGGGACTAAACGCAAAAAACTATTGATGACAAATTCCCGCTTCCTAACATAACCGATATATTAGACAAATTAGGGAGATCCCAATATTTTACCACCCTGGATCTTGCCTCAGGATTTCATCAAGTTGAGATGCACCCGGACAGCGTTGATAAGACAGCCTTTTCCATGGAAACTGGCCACTATGAATTTCTGAGAATGCCGATGGGCCTTAAGAATAGTCCACCGACGTTCCGAAGAATAATGAACAACATATTACGCGGAATACAGAATGAATCGTGTTCGGTTTATCTTGATGATATCGTAATCTATTCAGCTAGTTTACAAGAGCACCTACTTAGGTTAAAAGAGGTTTTCGATAGACTAAGAAAAGCTAATTTTAAGGTACAGTTAGACAAGACGGAATTTTTAAGGAAATAAGTCGCATATTTAGGCCATATTGTGACACCAGACGGAGTCAAACCCAATCCTGAAAAAATAAAAGTAATAAAGAATTATCCAATTCCAAAAACTACCAAACAAATAAAAGGATTTTTAGGACTATTAGGCTATTACCGTAAATTCATTAAAAATTTCGCAAAAATAACTAAACCATTTACTAATTGCTTGAAGAAAAATGCCAAAATTGATATCTATAACCCCGATTATATAGATTGTTTTGAAACTTGCAAGAACATATTGACTAATGAACCACTGTTGCAATACCCTGACTTTGAAAAAGAATTCATTCTAACCACAGACGCAAGCAATTTTACTGTCGGAGCGATTCTAAGTCAATATAAAAATGGAAATGACCTTCCAATTGCTTTTGCTAGTCGAACTTTAAACGATAGTGAGACCAACTACTCTGCAATTGAAAAAGAACTTCTCGCAATCGTATGGGCAACAAAACATTTCAGACCTTATTTATTTGGAAGAAAATTCAAAATTTATTCAGACCATAAACCCCTGCAATGGTTGTTTTCTGTTAAAGAACCGAATTCTAAACTTTTAAGATGGCGGTTAAAGCTGGAAGAATATGATTACGAAATAAAATATAAAAAAGGAAAATTGAACCATAATGCCGATGCATTATCGAGAATTCAATTAAACGTCACCGAAAAAACTTCACCGGACTCGCAAAATATTGTGGATGACGAATTACAGAAGCCAACAGCTGACCTAGTGCGACGCTACTTCCCAGAACTGGATGACAGCCCGTCTATGATAGTTAACTTGGATATGGAAGAAGAAAACGACGCCGTCAATCAGGAAGATAATAATGAACTGAACGACCAGACCGTCCATTCAAACTTTGAAGGAAATACCTTAGTGGAAATTCCCATTTCTGACGAACCTGTAAATTTTGGAAAAAACCAAATCTTTCTGTCGCTAGTAAACTATCAGCCAAAAAAAGTTAAAATAATAAAATTATTTGGAACTTCTAAAATGAGATTAATTGTTGAAATTTCGGAAAACAATTTAGACAAAGACATTATTAAATTTGTAAAGGAATTCCTAGTGCCTAATGTTAAATATAATATTTATTTTGAAGATGACTTTTATGAGAAATTTGTGACTTGCATAGCTAAACATTTTAAAAGCTCTAAACTTTGGTTAATTAAATGTAACACTAAACTACTAGATATAACTGAAGAGGACGAAATTGAAGATATAATAAATAATTACCATGTAAGCAAAACCAACCATCGCGGCATACAAGAAACGTATGAACAAATTAAAAGGAAATATTACTGGCCCAATATAAAAGGACATATTCAAAATTTTATCAATAACTGTGAAATTTGTTTAAAGACAAAGTATGATAGAGTACCCTTACAACTTGAAATGAATCTGACGCCTACACCATTGAAGCCGCTACAGATAGTGCACATGGATAGCATTTCGTTAGAAAAGAACAGATTTCTCAGTATTGTAGACGCATTCTCTCGCTATGCTCAAGTGTATCGCGTAGGAGGCGCACACGCCACAGAAGTCGCTGATAAGCTCTTAGACTACTTTGCACATTATGGTGTCCCTGAGTTTATAGTGTCTGACAATGGAACTGAATTCAACAATAAAGTAGTTAAGGAAATAATGGAATTACATAAAATCAAAATACATTTTATTAGCACCCAGCACCCCCCCTCTAATGGATTAATTGAAAGGTTCCATTCCACATTAATTGAACACATACGACTTTTAAATAACCAAGTAGAATTTAGGAATGATAATATTACAAAGAAAGTTAAATACGCAATCATTGCATACAATAATAGCATACACTCTGTTACTAAGTTGACACCTTTTGAAATATTATATGGACATATTACCCCTAATCATGTTTTAAATATTGACATTGAAAATCAGTTTACTAATGACTATATAATAAGTCACAGGGAGAGAACAAAAAAACTTTACGAACATATTAAGGAATCTAACCAGAAGATCAAAGAAAACATCCAAACCAAGAGGAATCTGAATAAAGAACCATTGCCAGAAATTCCGACAGAAGTTTATGTAAAAAATACGCAGAAACAAAGTAAAACAAAAAATAAATATAATCAAGAAGAAATATCTGCAATAAATCAGGAAAGGAAAACAGCGGAAATTAAACCAAGCCATCATAACACTAAACAGAAAATTCATCTGTCTAAAATTAAGAGGCCAAGGAAAAAATTTATAATTCCAAAATGTAATCCGTCTTTGAATCCTGTTCCAGGTCCCTCTTGTTCTTCGCAAAAGCCGATGCCGACACAACAGAAGTTAAGGACATTTCCAAAAACATTGGAATAATACCGATTGAATTAGGACCAGCCAAATTACAATCCTCTTACCACACATTTGTTCACTATTTTAATTTGAATAATTTGGTTGTTCAATTTAATAATGTTGAATTTTATTATAATAATGTATTAAACTATTTTGATAAGAATTGTGTTAGTTGTAACGCCAGCCTCACTGGAAAAATTGAGTTTGTAACGGATAATGGTAGTAAAGTTAGAGACATAATCAATTATTTTAAATATGTTAACCATAGTAGAGAAATAGTTAAAGAAAAATTAGAAGTAGTATACTTAGAACGTAATAATAATAATAATGTAAGAACAAAAAGAGGTATAATAGATGGACTAGGATCCGCATTTAAGTTTATTACTGGTAATTTAGATGCCTATGATGGCAAAAAATATGACAATATATATTAAAAGGGATAGAAAACAATGAGGCTAACATTGTGAACCAAATAGAGTCTCAATATACAATTAGCAGTAGTATCATTAAGGAATACAATAAGACATTTAATATTATTGAAGCAAACTTTGTGGAATTAAAGAATAAATTGGAATTGTTGAATCATAGAATTAACGATTTTGTAGAATTAGAAAAATTTAGAAATATATTAAACCAATTAAGTATTTTGTACAATATGTTGTTACAAGTAACAACTGATTTGGAAAATTCATTAACGTTTTGTAAAATAGGTGTACTTCACCCCAGCGTTATCTCAACCAGAGAGTTATATAGTGAGATAATGAGAATCTATGAGTATTACACTGAAAGACTACCCATTGAACCTAAATTGCAAACCATGTGGGAGTTAGAAAGTTTAATTGAAGTTAACTGTAAATTAGATTCAGATAATATTGTATATTTTCTGAATTTACCTATTGTAGAAAAAACAAAGTTTAATATTTACAAATTACACTCTGTACCCACTGAATATGAATCTCAATATGTAACCATTATACCCACGGTAAAATATATGTTAGTTTCTAGTTCTGTAGTGTTAGGTTTAGACAACAAGTGTAACAGAAAAACTAATTCAAAATACTTTTGCTCATTCGACTTAATATCTCACCAGAAGATTGACTGTGAAATTTCAATAATTAAAGACAACAATGCAGACACCTGTAAATACACCGCTTTGGAAGTCACAGACAATGTTATTAACTGGATCCCAGAAATAAATCAGTATTTGGCAACATTTCCAATCAAAGAGACTTTAAAAATCGTAAATTCGAAGGAAACAACCACAGTCACTCTCCAAGGTATATTCTTAATTAATCCTAAGAATAATACTATTCTCTACAATGACCGAAGACTCTCTCATTCATCCAAAACAACTGGAGGACACCCTAGATTCCTGGATGCTTCAAACTTAAACCTACAAGTGGACCAAAACCCCGAGTTTTCAGTCAACACAAAAAAGCTGGACCTTGACAAAATCAATCTAGACACCATCTCCAGGATTGATCGAAAGATAGATGTCACCCACGACATAAGTGTTTGGACCATTGCCCTGTATGGTACCCTAATTGGAGGACTGCTGTACTTGGTGTTCAAAAAGCTACTTAGGACAACTTCTAGGACGCCCGCAGCTCAACCACCCCCGGATGTCTTGTTTAGGGATGGAGGAGTTATGTAAACAATTATTGTACACTTTACTGTAATAATGATGACTGTTGTATGGTTCTTAGTTTAGTCAGCATTTGTATTGTGTGAAGAGACAAGCTTTGTTTCGTCAGAGTTAGACGAGGCTTCTCTCCGTACACATCAGTGTATATGAATATTGTACGTTATTTGTTATAATTGTTTTAAAGTAAATAAAATTAAGTGTAACGAATAGAATTGTTCTTTTTTAAAAAACAATTCCCTCGAACCAAAAACGTAACTTATATATATATATATATATATATATATATACATATATATATATATATATAGATAGATAGATAGATAGATAGATATCGCCAGATTACATCTATAATCTGTAATAAAAGTGTAGGCTGTACTTTGGTGTTATGTTTACAACTTTAATCAATAATACATTGTGTTGTGAAGTTGGTTTTTCTAAATATGAGTTATACAACTAATATATGCTATAATGCGTTATAGGATTTGCTTCGAGATTATAAAATTAATATAAATACAACCTTCTATCATCAATATAATATATTCATTTATACAAATGTAAATAAGATACCCATTCATTTAACTTCGGAAACTTTCGTACATCTTAGTAAACATATAAATCTATTCTACTATTAATTTGTTTTTTATAATATTAATAACTTCTAAATCATTTCGATATAGCAATATGAAATTAAAAGCAATTAAAATATAATATTTTTTACTTTCTTTTGATTTATAATAATGCATATAAATAATGTATTTTTTTAAATAGGCCTACAGTTGAATAGTCCTTATAATTTTACACATTTTCCAGTTAAAAATTCCCTCAGCATAGTTAAGTAAGTATATATAAAGTTTGTTGTTTTTAAATAGTACTTTCATAAATGATGTGTTTCTGGTGTGTATCTAATTGATCTGCCTCTCATTTTTCACTGGGACTTAGTCAAAAAATTCATAATTGTTATTCATAAAATCAAATTGACAATAGCACTGGTAGATATTCTATAAATAAAATATATATCATTCAATGTCTTAGAATTTAACTAAAATAACTATATCCGGATTACAAGGTTTTTATTATAATTACTTGTTCGGACATTTGCCATCATTTGTGTGTTAAATTATCAAACACGACGTTTCAGGAATACAAATCAATTCAAGTTCTCAAGTGACTAAAACTAACGGTACATAAACCCAGGCAACTAGGCCTATGTAACAGTGAACAAAGTAAAACTAAAAATTACTACTAACCTTAAATATCTACGAGATACATCTTGGAGCTAAGACTGAGAAGTCAAACACACCAACACTGGCCAGTTGTCAGTCTCACTCCATCTTGTTAACTAGACGCTTGCCATCAATTGCATGTGCTTAGTATTTGAATTGTGTTTTGTCTGTGGTTGGTGTGTTTGACTTCTCAGTCTTAGCTCTGAGATGTATCACGTAGATATTTAAGGTTAGTAGTCATTTGTAGTTTTACATTGTTCACCCTTACATAGGCCTAGTTGCTTGGGTTTATGTACCGTTAGTTTTAGTCACTTGAGAACGGGAATTGATTTGTATTCCCGAAACGTCGTGTTTGATAATTTAACACACAAATGATGGCAAATGTCCGAACAATTAATTATAATAAAATTCAACATCCATCATTAACTAACAATAACTTCAAACAGAGAAGGTTTTTGTATTGGAATTTTTGTAATAAACTTTGTATTATTTTAAATTTGTAATAAAATTTCTGCTTACACACTTCTCAGCAAGGAAACAAGTGAGATAATATCGACCAATATCTGGAGTGATCAGGATAGCTCAGTTGGTAGAGTGTTACCACGGAAAGAGAGGTCCTGGGTTCAAATCCCGGTCTTGGTCCTTTTTTTCACTTGTAATTTAATTAAAATAATATGCTTGTAAAAGGTCAAACATTTGCAGACCTAAGAACAATCTGACGAAGTTTTTATATAAAAGTGTATGTACCCGGAATTAGATTATCTGAAAGAATGACTGACATAAATTATTTCTTCTTAAGGTTTACAAAAAAAAAAAAAAAAAAAAAAACAGTACGTTGGAGTGGATACGTTTGTTGTTTGTATGAATCATTTTCAACCACTTTTTACTTTCTCACTATACTATATAGATAAATGGATGTTGCGATTTTTGTGGAAATATCTGTTTTGGGAAACCCTGAGTCCAAAAAAGTTTTTTTTTACAAAATGTCTGTCTGGATGTATACAAAGCTAGAGAGAAAACCATTCAATCGATTTCGAACAAATTTGCACCAAACATGTCAATTAAACCTGTATAGATGCAAGAATAGGGGATTTGATATTTTTTTTAAAACAACCCCCTTTTTTACCAAAAAACCAACAAAAATCATTTATTATTTTTTTTAACGGCTTTAACGATTTTGATAAAATTTAACTTTTTTGTAGCTTAAAGTTAATGTACCCTTAATGTACCCGACCATATGCAAATAATTCGACCACGCAGCTGAACCGCTGACGTGAGTTGAACGAATTCCCAAAATTAAATTTATATATGTTTTTGGGTTTCAAACAACTATTTGGGAAATGGATCTACTCATGAAGGTGCTGCCAGCATGTACCAAATATTATATTGCCATCGGTCACCACGGTAAAAGCCGTGGATTTAATTCTAATACTTTTAAAACTTAAAAAAAATGTAATTCTAGTAGGAAAAATCTAAAAAAATTTAACAACTAAGTAATGTATATGTATAATATTAATATATATATCTTTTTTCCTTCTTGCAACTTATTTTATGTAGTGTAAAACTACGCGCGTTTCAGGAACACGTTCCCATCTTCAGGTTTTATACTATTTAAATAAAATTTTACTCACATGTGAGCACGTCATAATTTAGCAAACACACACATACACACATATCAAACACGAATTATTGCACACATAAAATTAAAAACAAAAAACACAGTTTAAACATTTTTAAAACAGTTTTCTTTAGGTCATGCTACCGTTGCACCGGTCACTGGTCGACTGAAAGATTACATCCGTTATCTCCATCGTCAATACTATTTATAGGCCTACATGTAGCAATTGCAGTGTTATACAGGCTATTCGATTTAAAATGTAATTGTTCATTGAGAACTAAGCTACTCTGGTGCAAATTAGCTTGGTAAATTTCAAATTCTTCCAATGCATTCATTAGGCGACCTTTTCTACATAAATGCAAAGGGATTAAATTTACTGTCAAATTGTCATAGCTGTGATCATTATCAATTAGGTGTGTAGCATATTTTGAATTGTTATTTGCAATGTTTTTTTTATGTAGATGTTCTTTAAATCTATCCTTGAATTTCCTGCCGGTTTGTCCAATATAAAATTTATTGCAATCGCTGCACTTGAGCTTATACACACCAGAGCAATCTTCAAGTTGCAAGACGGGAAAAAAAAGGTATATATATATATATATATATATATATATATTATTATTATACATATACATTACTTAGTTGTTAAACTATTGCAACTGGAGACATAAAATGAATAAAAAAATGTTTACTTCCGGTCAAAAATAAGGTCTACTTCCGGTAAATTTTTTTGGCTCACGAATTCGTTCAAACGACTTAGAAAATCAACCTGTGTACTAAATTTGGACCAAATCGGACATAAAATGAGTCCGCTAGAGTGCGCACAATTATAAGCCTATACATGATACTTCCGGTCAAAAATGAGGTCTACTTCCGGTAAATTTTTTTGGCTAACCAACTCGTCCAAGCGTCTTAGAAAACCAACCTGTGTACCAAATCGGACATAAAATGCGTCCGTTAGAGTGCGCACACATATATTCATAAATATATACATATATATATATGATTTTTAATGACCCCCCAAAACGTGTTCTGGGGATTATGATCGGTGCTCATTTGCTACTCCCGACCTTGGGTCTCACCATAAGGGCCACTGCAATAGCACATTTTTCCTATTTAAATTCGCTAATAAACACGAAATTCTAACGAGTTGTCAGTACGCCTTTAGACGAGACAAAGGTGTATCTGATGCTCTGTTTGATTTGACCAGCAACATTGCTGTTATTAGCGGTAATAAGCGTAGCATTGTGGTTTTTTTTTATCTTGCTAAAGCGTTTGACTCCGTTGACAGGGCGAAACTTCTTCGCAAATTGAATTTAATCGGTTGTAGAAGAAAGTCTTACTCGTGGTTCGAAAGCTACCTGTCCAATGGGAGGCAAATTTTTTCTATATGTGGAGTAAATAGTGGTAATTGTTCTGTTGACTATGGGGTGGTTTGGGGCCGCTTTTGTTCTTGATTTATATAAATAATTTGAACAAATTAAATATTGAGGGCAAATTCTTTCTTTTTGCTGATGACACGGCTATTTTATTTGAAGGGGAAAGCTGGGAAGAAGTACAGGGAAAGGCATTGCGGGGTTTGGCTTCGGTGAAAAATTGGTTTGACCAAAAAGTGTTAACTCTTAATGTTTCTACAACTAAATTTCTGCCGATTTCGTTGAGAGCTTGCACTGATCTGAAATTAAATTCTTTAAAACTGCATTCTTGTGGTGATTATCTTAGCAAGGTGTGTTTATTGAAAGCACTGATTGTTATAAGTACCTTGGCGTAATGTTTGATAAACGGATGAAATGGTCAGAACATGTCAAATATGTAAAGCAAAAAACACGCAAATTCATTTATGTATTTGAGCATCTTAGTGAAATCCTAAATACTCAAGAGCTGAAACTATCTTATTATATATATTGTCAATCGTTATTTATGGGGGGCATGATAGTCTGGGGGGAGGGTGCCTTTAAATCAATTCTTGAACCTCTTAACATAATCCAAAAATCTATACTTAAAGTTGTATTGCGAAAAGGCCGTTGTTTTTCTACTGAGACACTTTTTGATGAATTTAAAGTTATGAATCTGAGACAACTTTATGTCAAAACTATAGTAATTTATATTTTTTTAAACTACCGAGATATTTTCGAAATTACAGAACATCAACGTTTGACACGCAGCTCAAGATCGCTTGGAGTTTTAATTAAAAAATTAAGTAAGACTTACTCGGTCACGAATTCGCATTACATAGCTCATCTATATATATAAAATTCAATGTATGTCCGTCTGTTTGTACGTTTGTCTGTTTGTATGTTTGTCCTTTATGCGTTACCAAACCGTCCTTCCGATTGCTTTGAAATTTTGCATAGTAACACAGGTTAACCCTGGGAAGGTTTTAGGCCATTTACCGAAGTCCTAGGACATTAGGGCTACGCCCCAGTGGCCCTCAAAGTTTCAATGTTAATCTTATGGAAGGTCAATCTTAAGGAAGAAGAAGAAATATTTCTTTTGATTTTATCAGGGGCACAAAAAACAGCTGTTCGTATGAAAAGCTTAAAACAGCTGATTTTGATCAACAGCTGATTTTGATCAACAACTGATTTGGATCAAAAACTGAATATAATTTTAGGTTAGGTAAATCAAAGAATAGCGAAGCATTGCCGGGTCCACTAGTGTTTTATATAGGAATCTTCCAGTTAACTTACAAATGTTTAACAACTTAAGACATTTAAGAAAAATATTACCAATTGGCTTCTGGACTTGGGAAGGGACGCTACTGAGAATGTCATTGTATCCATTTACAGGTAGCAAATTTATTTACCCTCGTTTATTGTCATACCCTATTTCGCTCACTAATATTGTAAATACTCAGTGAGTTGATACAGTATTAATTTGTTGACCCGAGTTGTTCTGGTCCGATATTGATTTGAATTCCTCCGTTTAGCACTTCCCACTCAACCTATAATGTATTTAAATTGTAAATTATTAACGTAGACTATGCCTAAAATATGTCTTCCTTGCTCTGGATATTTCAGATGTGACTCGTGCCCACGCACTGGCTAATGCCTATATGGGCACATTTCCTTGTATTTAAAAATATGTATTTTTTTGTACTGTTATTATAAGGAAAGAAAATAAATTGAATCGAATTGAACTGATTTTTTTTTTTGGGGGGGGGGTGGTTTGACCTTACGTAAAATACGTAAGGTTTTGAAAACCTTTTTTCGTGCATCTTTACAGGCCTAATTGACATGTTTGGTGCAAATTTGTTCGAAATCGATCAAATCATTTTTCTCATTCAGATTATAATAATAATATTTATTAGTTAATCTCCTACTTTAACGCATCCCTACTCCTACTTTAATACAATTATGAAGTCACAGTGAATCCGTTTAATAATTTAAATATGTTTGTGAGAAAGTATGTGCCAGTTTCTGGTTCCGTTTATTTAATTATAAAACAAGTGTGAAAGTTCTAAATGAATTACCAGAAATAATATTGAAACGATAAGTTTACAGGTTCTTTAGGTCATTATTCTACAAAAGTTGTAGTAGTATAATGAGTCTAGTCTGAATAATTTCTACGTTATTTTACCTTCTACATGAAAAGAGAATTTCCTTTGATATTTTTCTCTGGGGAAGCCATGAGTGTGGTTAAGAAAAGCATATTCCAATCACCTTTACTGTCAGAAAGCTAAATATTTGTAATTCAATTTACGAGTTTCGTTTCTTGCCGAAACAGGTTTTCAATTCATACCTGGTTGCAAAGTAAATAGTTGTGTTAGGTACATTAAGGGTCTGCTGTAGTAGGCCATCTTGTATTTTTATCCCATAAGAGCAATGTTAAATTTCAAACCATTTATTTCGTTTACTTTTTATCATAAAATTGTTTGCAGGGTCTCATTTTAAGCACAGTCACAATACGCATCCGTCTTGCAATTTACATTCAAAAAAAAAAAAAATTTGTTATGTAATTGACATTTTGTGAGTACAAAGTTTGAATTTGTTTCCTAACACAATAAAAAAATAATAATGTAAAATAATTTGCAAGCCGGATCCGAAATTTTATAAATAACTAGCTGACCCGTACGGCATTGCCCGTGGTGGTTGGTATTTTCAGTCTTTTTAACGTAATTGTATTCTTTTTAAGTGTTCAGTCAGTGAGTGGTATTTGGCTTTTATATATATAGATCTTAAATAATAAAAGCACTATTGTCATAATAATAAAAGATCTGAAATTATGATTTTAGTAACTTTGATCTCACCCAAACCCCTGCTAAAATTTCGAAATTTTTCATACCCTTTCTTAGTGAGCACCTATGGCCCTAGAGGAAGCTACATACCAAATTTCATTCCAATTCGTTCGGTAGTTTTGAAGAAATCGTGATTTAATAACTTTAATCCCCAAACACCCCTAAAATTTCGAATTTTTTCAAACCCTTTCTTAGTAAGCACCTATGGCCCTAGCGGAAGCTACATACCAAATTTCATTCAAATCCATTCGGTAGTTTTGAAGAAGTAATTTTTTAATAACTTTGATCCTCCCAAACCCCAATAAAATTTCGAATTTTT
>JAGFPH010007534.1:8286-20289 GCA_018207615.1 Philaenus spumarius | reverse complement strand
ACAATTACAAAAGATAGACTTATAAAATGGTTTGAAATGAGGCAATGTCAGCGCAACAAATTGCACTGTTTAGATAGGGAAATAGTGAGAGGTGCTAGCATTACCTGTTGATTTCTCGTTTACTGAAGCAGACCCTTTAATGTAGCAGTTAAAAATATAAAACGGTTAGTAACGTCTACAAACGTAAGGACTTTAGTTTATTATTAGCGAATTTCTATAGGAAAAATGAGCTATTGTAGTGGCCCTTATGGTAAGACCCAAGATCAGGAGTATCAAATGAGCACCGATACTGGTCCCCAGAACACGTCATTAAAAATCATATATACATATGTATGTATGTGTTCGCACTCTAGCGGCCGCATTTTAAGTCCGATTTGGTTCAAATTTGGTACACATGTTGGTTGTCTACGTTGCTCGGACGAGTTCGTTAGCAAAAAAATCCAACAATCGTAAGCACGTTTTTTGACCGGAAGTAACTATTTTTATAGATTTTTCCTACGATAATGAATTTGTTTTAGAGTTTTTTCTACAAATATAAATGTATGATGTAAAATATGCGGAAGTGGGCGTGAGAACCATTTGGGAGCTATTAAGCACTGTTGTGAATGGACCTATTTCCCAAATTGTTGGTTGAAACCCTAAAACAGAAGCCTATAAATATAATTTTGGAAATTTGCTTAACTCACGTCAGCGGTTCAGCTGCGTGGTCGAATTATTTAAAAACTACAACAGAAATAACAACAATAAATTTCTATGTGAAAATAATTGTAGTTATATTGTAAGAGCAAAATATACAGGATGTTTCTTAAATAGGACGCCAAACTTCTGGAAAGGGTTCCTTACATAAAAATAAACGAAAACATTTCCACAAACATGTGCCTTAAAAAGCTTCGTTTTCCAGATACCCTCCATTTTTTTTACCAAATAATTCAAATCTAGAGAAATGTTTGTCTGATTGAATTCAAACTTGGTACGAAGTACAACCTAACAATGATCAGTCTCAAGAAAAATAAACGATTATATCACATTATGCGTTTCAAAATGGAAATTTCAAACCTAAATTACTCAAAAAACCTTACATTTTAACAAACAGGTTGATTTCGAACAAATTTGCACCAAACATGTAAATTAGGCATGCATAGATAAACGAAAATAGATTATTGGTAAATTTTGCAAAACAACCATCCTTTTTGCCAAAAAACTCCCAAAAATCAGTTATTATGTTTTTACAAAATAACTGCTCTAACGATTTTGCCCCAACTTTCAAAAATTTATCGTTTAGGTAAAAATAATATTTATTAGTTACTCTCCTACTTTAATGTATCCCCTCTCCTACTTTTATACAATTATGAAGTCACAGTGAATCTGTTTTAACACGTTCACTGCTACGCAAATTTCGTATTTCCTATGCTAGGAGCTGACCTTTTATTTTTTTTATTTTTTATATTTATAGCCTAAATAAGAAGAAATTACTTTATTTTTTATTTTTAAACCCTTCTAGGTAATAATCACTAATATTTTAAAGCGGACGCACACAGGCGTGTTAACACGTTGACTTAAAATTGGCGTGCGAAGCACGCAATGTTCTGTGTAGTAAATACTCCCAACACGAGGGTTGGCGTGCGAAGCACGTAATGGACTGTGTATTGAAAATTCTCCCAATACGGGGGTTCGCGTCCGAAGCACTGTGCGTCGGCCGCTTCTCATATTGTTCAGTGTCAAGCACAAATGTGCGTCCTTAGCAGTGAACGTGTTAATCATTTAAATATGTTTGAGAGAAAGTATGTGCCAGTTTACGATACTGTTTATTTAATATGAGTTATAGTTCTAATTTTGTAGGCTATAATACGTTATAAGATTCACTTTGAGGTTATAAACTGTATATAAATACAACCTCTTATCCTTATAAATAAAACTGAGAATCTGTGTGTGTGTGTGTGGGTCGCCGTACGGACAAATTATAGAGAGTTAAGCCATGAAATTTTCAGGAAATGTTCCTTAGGTAATGTAGTTTTGCACCTATGTCTTAGTTTTTTGTATTTCCTCTAGGGCTTTGACCCACGGGCACACAAAAAAATACAATGTTAATCTTATGGAGTGAAAAGACGTAAAAATCAAAACATTTGTCTGCTATTAAACTAACACAGCTGTGGTATATACTGTTTATTTTAATTCACTGCCATCTAAATTAGACATATGGGTTAAACTGCAATCCAAATATACCATATAAAATTTTATTCGTGGAATTTATAATATCTTTGCAACTATGCATTTTATAAGATGATATTATTGATTTTAATTTAAATAGCATTTTAATGTTTGTAATACATTTTCTGATTCATTATAATAAATAAGAAGGTTTTTAAGAAAATTGTATGAAAGGTGTAGTCAGCTGATTGTTCAGTATTTGTACAGTTATTATTTACAACTTTTAGTTATAAATAAAACATAACATTTGTTTTTAAAAGGTTCCATTGGGGGTTGGCGTGCGGAGCACGCAGGGGTCTCCCCTAGTCATCAATATATTCGTTTGTACAAATCAACCTATTCGTTTAACTTCGGAAACATTCGTACATCTCCGGAGTTAAACATCCCCAAATCATAGTCTGGTAGGACTTGCATAGTTTTTTAAATGGTGTTCTTTAATGCATATCTAATTAATCCGTGTGATTTTACACGGATGTAAATTTAACATTTTATTTAAAAAGTATCCCATCGCGTGCATACTCCTTCCTGCAATACGAAAATATATATCGTTAGCATACATTTTTGTCGTACCAACATTTGAACAATATTTCTACTGCAGCAGCTCTACTGCTGTGATAATGTCCTGCGATAATGCAAATCCATTCGTAAAGCACTTAGATTTTATGTATATCCATTACCAGTATAGCTGGAGAAACATCTTGGCTCCGAAGCGTTACTTCTATCCACATTGGCTCATTTTGTCAAGTAATATTGTATCTCTATCTGAGTTTTCATTATATGTCTTTTAAACAAGTCAAGGTAAATCTGAGGGATCATTCGATACAAAACCAATGTCAGATGAATTGAGATTTTTCAAATGTAATCCTAACAATTGAATATTGCATATAACAATATTTTAACAAATTAAAAAATATATATATATATACAACTTTCACATTTTGAACTACAACTAAGTGTGTAATTTAACCCCAGAACCGGCGGCTTTAACGAAAATTGATTTTTTTGGTGTGTGCAAGCATTTTTTTTTAAATTCGCCAAATAAATAAGTAAATGAACTCCAAACCAAAATCGTTCTCTAGATTTTTTGTAAAAAATGGTTTAAAGAATTTATTTATCAGAGTAAAAAAATATAGATGTAAAATTTACAAAGTTATTAGGTCAAGAAACAAAAAATGTTCAGGTACGAAAAATTTAAGTTCAACTTTAGGTCTACATAAAAAGTAGTAAAAATGTTTTTGTGATTTTTTCATAAATGTAAAAAAGTTTTGTAATTTGGTTCTAAATAGAACTGTATACAAATATTAATCAATTTCAAATTTATTATTTTGAAAACACCAGTTTTTATGTTCCTACTACAAGACTGCTATCAAAACTATGCCAAGTTTGAGACGTAATTTAGGAATATATGCTTTGCCCAAAAATGCAATATTATTATAAGAATGTGTAGAGAATAAATCAAAGACTTGAACTGTATACTTGTAAATTATCTTTTCGTAAAAATGTTTGACTTAGAATTATTTGAATTAAAAAAGTGAGGACAAATATAGAAACTTATTTATGCTTGGAGTACAAGGTCACGGGCTGGTCGGCTATAAATAAATCTACACAGGTCAAAAGGCCGTTAATTTTTATTTACGGCCTTGGTTTGAGAACGTCAAAACGCTGTCTTTCCCACGCTCTTAGACAATAATCCATTAAAGCAAAACATATTTGGTTTACACAAAATGATAGCTTGAAGCATGCTCTATACAAACATATAACAATATTTCTAAAAATAGACTACGATCACTCAGATATCACGTGTTAAAAATAAGGCTGATTATTGGTTTTAAAACTAACCAATAAACAATTACAATTGGCAAGGTTAGTCTTCAAAACGCCCCATTACTTTAGAACTGTTTGGTCGAATTTTAATTGGATGACGGTTTTAGATAGTGGAAAGTGTGATTAATCCAACGGTATATAGGTTTAACTAAAAAAAAAAATACTGGGCGGGCTGTAGGGAGGGGCATAAACACTGGAAATTAAGGTAGTTTTGGCATATTTCATTCGCGTGCATTGGCTTTTAGAAAACTCAAAAACTGAAACCATGATTACGTATGTAAATATAGGTTTTAGAAAAAAAAATTATACAAAAGTTAAAGTTTAAATCATTTCCTTTCAAACGGTTTTTGTCTTTTTGAGATTGGAAGATTTTAGTGGGTCAAATATTCCATACAATCACGCGTTACAAATGTGTTGGAGTGACAGCTGTCTTTCGGTTCGAGGGTTAAGATGGTCATATTTTCCTAAAGTATATTACGCAATATAAAATAAACATAAACACTGCAAGTGTGTTTAGGACCACACGGGAGAAGGGTAAACTTATATTATGGCGATATTCTGATTTGAACTTCAAAAGTATAGAAAATATTGAATAAAAACACAATTTATGAAATGCGGAAGCGCAATATCCATTACAGAGGCATTACCAAGAAAACTATTTTAACACAAGTTACATAATGAGGAAGCATAATGTCCATTTCAGAGGTATTACCGTGTAAACTATTTTAAAACGAGTTACTAAATGAGGAAGCACAATGTTCATTTCAGAGGTATTGCAATTATAAGACAAGTTACAAAATGAAGAAGTACAATGTCCATTTCAGATTTATTACCAAGTAAACTATTTTAACACAATTACGAGATGAGGAAGCACAATGTCCATTTCAGAAGTATTACCAAGTAAACTATGTACTCTGCGATATACACATGTGTACTACATACAGGGTGTACAAAAATGCCCGCACTGGTTTAATATTATCTGAACGATTACTGATAAAACAATAGATTTGGTACATCATCGCTACACCTAAAAATCAACTCTTTGTAATAACAATCAGTTTTCTGTCATATCATGGAGTCAGAAGGAAATCTTAAATAGGAGCGTAGGTCAATATGCGCGCCATTTTAAAGAGATTGTCTAGCAGAGTTTAATGCTGCAAACCTCACTCAAAAAGGTTGATCCAGTACAAAATGGCTGCTGTTCAAAGGTTTGCTTTGATGGGGTTGTGGCTACTTATAAAATGTCTGTCTTTTAACCAAGTAAAACCTTTGAACAGCCGCCATTCTGTACTGGATCAACCTTTTTGAGTGCGGTTAGCGGCAATAAACTCTGCTAGACAAGCCCTTTAAAATGACGTACATATTGACCTATGCTCCTATTTAAGATTTCCTTCTGACTCTTTGCGGGACGTCCCCATGAAAATATTAAACCAGTGCAGAACTTTTTGTACACCCCGTATAGTACAGGGTGACGGAAAAAGCGTGACGATAGAATCCGATTCACAGCCCGCAATTTATAGACGAGGTGCGAAGCGCCTGTAGAAAGTTATTCAATAATTTTCTTGCGATAAATGTAGTCTTTTGTTGATTGATTTCATTATTTGCGGCTATATTTCGCTTGTACGGGCTTTAACCACCCTTATCCGACTATATGACCTAAACGATGAACGTGTAGTTATAGTGCATACATAATCTAAAGTGCAAAGTAATTGTTACACATCTTTAATGGGACAAACTCATATATAAATATTACGACCACGCAGCTGGAACGCTGACGTGAGTTGAGCAAATTTTCAAAATTTAGTTTATATTCCTATTTTTCAGGCTTTCAACCAACAATTTGGGAAATAGGTCTATTCACGACGGTGCAGAATAGCTGCATAATGGTTCGCACGCCATTCCGCATATTGGGAGTATCTTCAATACACAGTGCATTGCAAGCTTCGCACGCAATTATTCCGCATGTTAAGAGTATCTTCAATAAAAAATGAATTGCGTGCTTGGCACGCCAACCCCACGGTAAGATCCACCACATGGCTTTAAACCGGGTACTTTTATGGTATTTTACGTTTTGATCGATTTTAGGGGAACCAAGCGAGCTAGCCTATAAGGTCGCGTAAAAAATTTAAATGTGCAGAATAACATCCTACGTTTATAAGTCTTAGAAAAAAACTATAAAAAGTTCATTCTTGTAGGAAAATCGCAAAAAATAGTTACTTCCGGTCGCAAAATGTGCTTCCGGCTGTTGGATTTTTTTGGCTAACGAACTCGTCCGAGCCACCTAGACAACCAACATGTGTGCCAAATTTGGACTACATCGGACTTAAAATGCGGCCGCTAGAGTGCGAACACAAATATATATATACAGTATTATATGATTTTTAATGGCACCCCAAAATCTGTTCTGGGGACCATGATCGATGCTCCCGACCTTGGGTCTCACCATAAGGGCCACTAAAATAGCTCATTTTTCCTACGGAAATTCGCTAATAAAAACAAAACTAGAAACCCATAGCAAACTTCTACACTGGAATAATGAAACGAAGAAACATTTCAATTGAATATACACAAATTTTTGTCAATAAGTCCACAGCTCTTGCAAGAAATATAACTGAAACATTGAACACAGAAAATAGTATTGTAATAATTGAAACACGCGAAAGTTTAACCAAAACCTAAACAACATAGTGGCATCTCAAAACCAAACTGAATGATTGTGACGAGCAATATATATGGAACAAACCGGCTTGTATATCTATTTATATAAAGCTAGACGGGTTCACTGATTCATAGACATTAACTATGAGTCACTTCCCTTGATCGTACCCCCTCAACCTCATACTTAAATTAAAGTTCTCGACGAGAAACCTTTAGAACAATTTACAAAAGTTAACATTTTTGAGTTTTGAAGGCACTTTTCGAGCCGGAAAATTAAACAAAAAATTCCACTTTGAGCGCGTTGTGTAAGAACACGGTAAGAGATAGCAAACAATTTTAAAAACAAAAGTTGTAGAAAATTTAATTTCAAACTAACGATTTACCGTCAGATTTACGATCCGATCATCCGTTTAGCCAATATTCACCCGAGAAGGAGCTCCGGCCAACAAGCCTTCAAATTCCCCATGTTAATCTGATGGAGATAATGTGCCAAATAAAACCAGCCGTCTGAGGCGGGGTTGGGACGCGAAGCGTCTATAAACAGTTAAGATGGTCATGTTTTCCCAAAACATAATATGCAATATAAATTAAACATAATACATAACCAATTACTTAGTTATCCCGGTTTGTAGTAGGAACATAAAAACTTGTAAGTTTAAAAAATGCACGTACAACTGTAGAAATAACACTAGCCAAACTATAGTTGCTAGATATAGTGTAAATCTATATATATAAAAATGAATTGCTGTTCGTTAGTCTTGCTAAAACTCGAGAACAGCTGGACCGATTTGGCTATTTTTGGTCTTAAAATGTTTGTAGTAGTTCATAGAAGGTTTATACGTAAAGAAAAGTTTGAAAAGTTTCCCGAAAAAGTTTTAAATTTGGAAGAAACTGAACAGCATTTATTGTATGAATTCAAAACCATAGCTCACAAAAACAGCTGTTCGTATAAAAAGCTTATGTTTGTTTACATGTATTACCATAGCAACATTACTTAGCAAATTTATAATCACTTTAATACTCTTCAAAACCAACAGCTTTTTAAGGTTAGATTGAAAAACTATAAACAAACACAAATAAAAATGCTTACAGTATTATAATTCAACTCAAACATTGGTTATTAAATATCTATATAGGCCTACTTAGAGATATGCTGCTTAAAATACTGTTTATATAAAATATATCATAACTATGAAGTTTTTAATACTTTTCAAAACATATTTTCGCTATCAATAATAATAATAACAAACAAATTATTTGACACCATGCATAACCATAAACATACACGAGTTTAAACATATTTTATTGAAAACTAAACAAACCATCTGAATTAAACTAAATGCCATTAAAATATCACATTCGTAGCTTTGTTTTGATATATACTGTACATTGTATATTTAAATACTAAACAATATAATATCTTATACTAATTAGGCCTAAACATTTAAAATTACAAACTCTATTTGAACCAGTTTGTTACATCCTAAATTAACGCGGATGTTACAAAGTGATTCAAATATCTTTTCTACAACCCCCAGCTAACTTAAACCCTCGCTAAGAAAGGGTTAAAAGAAATTCGAAATTTTAGCGTTGTTTGGGGAGGGGGGGTCAAAGTTACTAAAAATCCCTATAAGAACGAATTGGAATGAAATTTGGTACGTAGCTTCCTCTAAGGCCGTAGGTGCTCGCAACATTGTCAATGAAATTAAGTGAAAGTCAAACTTAGTAAAAACTATAAATTAAAACGATATATTTAAAGCTTTTTCATGTTAGATAGTAGTTTACAGGAATACAATTTTCAGTGCTTTCCTAAATAGCGTAGACTTTTTTTCTTGACCACAGTAGGACAGGCACAGGTATTCAACGAACACTTAAAAAGAATTACAATTTTGTCAAAAAGACTGAAAATACCAACAACCACGGGCAACGCCGTACGGGTCAGCTAGTTACTAATAAAAAAAATATTAAGTGCGAAGTAAGCTAACACGTTTTAGTAAGTTACTGTACAAAAATGGTATTGTGTTACAAGAGACAGTTATTATAAATATAAGTGGTTTTTATTCTTCTTCAGAATGGCATAAATTTTACCATAAAAATAAAATAAAATAATTATTATGAACTATTTTTCAAAATTGTATCAAATACATGCGATATACTAAAAATGTAACGTAAATGGAAGATAAATGAAAAACAAAACAATACTAAAATAATATACAGTTACAATAACGTTATTGCCTGGAGATTGTTTCTTGAATTGGTGTAATGAAACACAACAATGAAATTCTGCAATATTCTTGTAACCATGGAAACATGTAAGTCAGTGTATAAAATGCATCGTCTCTAGTAGGAAGGCAAATTTTCCCACTTCAAATTGTATTTAATTTTGAAACAAAATGTAAGTCAGTCCACCGACAAAACTGTTTCAGTCGTTGTAAATGCGCCGAGAGAACTTACGGGAAGTTAATGGATGTTTAAAGTAATATTGTCATTATATTATAATGAATTCAGAACTGTTTGTATGGATAATATTTGTTTGCGCACCTTGATTGGTCCTCACACGGACGCTCGTTCAAAACATACTCTGAAATCCACTGTGGGAACACAAAAATGAAAAATCATAGTTTTTGAACCGATATTTTCTTCACTTCGGTTATTTTTCAGTGCATTTGCAACGCCTAGATCGACTAGTTTTATCGATGCACTAACTTACATTTTGTTGAAAATTACATAAAGTATTAAACAATAAATAAAAACACATGAAATAAAAATCTTACATGAATATACAAAGACGTATAATATACATAAAAAATATATAATTTATATTTTTTCTAAATATAAACGCTATGTTCTGTTGTTGTTTTTTTTATTTGGTTTCTAAAAATGGACTGTACATATAATTATTCTCACATTAAACATTTGTTTGTAGAAAATATAAAAGACTATTAATTCTTTAATCATAATGCAGTTAGTTTGTAATCAAATTTGTATTACTTATATTCATATACATTTTAATATATGAGACTTGTGGACGTTACAATTACAATTTAAAAAAATAAACAACTTGTATAATAAAAATATAAGCGAGGTTTAGGTATAACTCTGCAAGGATATCCGAAGCCCCATGGTATGGTAAGCCTCCATTCCCATCCATGAAGGTTTCGGTCAAGACTGTAGCCGGAGGGGGGTAGGGGTTTGACCCCCCCCCCCCCCAAATTTAGTAGTAAAAATTAATACCGGGTTTAAAAAGTGCAAATTAAATTATAAAATAGGCAACACAACAGAGGATCCAACAATACTCTGTATTTTACATCATTGTGCATTGCATGCATACTGATATTTTTATCTAAATCTTAAGACTTACCGTCAAACAATATTCATTTGAAAACCATCATGCGACGGCCGTTTCGGCTATTCAGCCATTATCAAGCAACTATAAGCCGCATGATCCTTTGTCAATTACTAACATAAAAACACTAAAACATAGTTCACAACACAACAACGATAATAACTTAACACACGTACACGAAACATTATTCAGAAGAGTCAAGATAAATACGATCGACCGGTCGGCCCGACACTCCGATATGTACTGTGGATTGACGGTTACATTACTCGATGGAGGGGGTTGCTTATCTCCAACAATGTATAATGGCTGAATAGCCGAAACGGCCATCGCATGATGGTTTTCAAATGAATATAGTTTGACGGTAAGTCTTAAGATTTAGATAATAAATCAATATTCGGAATGGCGAAAAATATACATATTATGATATTTTTAGATTTATTTGATTAAATTACAACGTACAACACACATGGATGCAGTAGGTTACAGCCTTACTCCCTTGTAAGCTTGATCTGATCTATTAAATAAGAAAACTATGAAAGTTCAACAAAAATACTTTACTCTAACAAAACACGCATGCATTGCGTATTGTAAATTCTCCCAATACGGGAGTTGGCGTGCGAAGCACTCAATGCATTGTGTATTGAAACTACTCCCAATACGGGAGTTGGCGTGCGAAGCACGCAATGCATGGTGTATTGAAACTACTCCCAATACGGGAGTTGGCGTGCAATGCACTGTGCGCCGGCCGCTTGTTATAGTGTTCAGTGTCAAACTCACATGCGCGTCCTTATAGTAGTGAACGTGTTAAAAGGGTTTAGATTGAAATCCCCGGTCCTAACCAGATTCATCACCCACTCCCGAATAGTTTTCCTGGCTACGGCCTAGGTTCATCTTACCCAAAATGGTGGCCGTTTAAAGTAACAATATTGGGCAATTTGAAAATGGCTTAATTTCACTTATTTTCATTAGCTTTAAAATCAAAACTCCGACAATCCACACTAGAAATACTTGCTGAGGTGCTACATGAATGGCTACTACACCCACCTAGCTCACTGCCAAAAGGAAAACAGTTTGAGCATTTATTTTAAAAAACGTAAGCTGTTATGAAAGTTTATTGGTAATTGTTATTTTTTCTAAAGATGTAGTAACAATTAAAAGTTTTATATAAAAATTGTTCCTTATCCTCCTCATAGACCGTTCCTACTGAAGGTGATTAGTCACTTCACTGTACGAAAAAACTGGCCTTACTGCTAGTGTGGATTTTTGGAGGATCGCTTGTAAACCTTATGCCAATAAATAAAATAAAGCCATTTAAAAAAAAGCAATATCGTAACTTAAATCGGTCGCTATTTCTTGTAAGTTGAAGCTTTTGATGACTGATTTGCGGCATTGTGTTCTACTTACATTATAAAGAGGTAACATTTGTTTTTTTTTTATTGATTTTTTGTTTGTTTGTATGTAGAGGGTAATCTCTGGAACTACTGAACCGATTTAAAAAATAGATTTATCAATAAAAAGCTACACTATTCCTGAGTAGCATTCATTCATTTAGATAAAAACATTTTATATATCAATATTTGTAAATTTAGTAGGAAAAATGTTAGGTTATGCTAGACTGATGAATTACCATAGCAAATAATTGAATAAAATAACAGATAAAACACCTGTTAGTTCTAATATTCCAGGCGATGATAACCACCTAGGTTTTTCGCCTTTAAAAACCAAAAAAAAAAAAAAAGTTCTAATATTTCCATTAACGCCTGATTTCACACTTTGAAGCAACTATTTGCATTTCTAACTTTTAGGTTAGGTTTTTAATAAACTGGCGATCTGAACCTTGCTGGTTCTTTTAACCTTTATTATATCTGCTGTTATAAAATATACGAATTAATTTTATTTTAATGTTTAACATTATTTACCATCTTAGCTTTGGAATTATTATTAATCCTACACCTTTATTATAAAGA